>JASSUY010054758.1:0-20687 GCA_032466535.1 Forpus xanthops | reverse complement strand
CATCCAGCTGTGATCGCTGCAAAGGCTTCTTCAGGAGGAGTGTCCGCAAGAACCATGTCTATTCCTGCAGGTCCCTGCCCTTCCACTATAAATAACTACAGTTTATTGGTGCTGTAAGGCATTTGGGGTGAAGATCAGCTTGTTTGATGGGACCCCTACCCCAAATGCCCAACTACCATGCTGTGAATGCTAACAGTAATACAGCAGTTTAGTTTATGTTTGGAGGACAGGGAGCTAAGGTGTAAATTATGTTCTATCTCATCTTAGACCCTGACACCTTTTGTGGCACTGAGTAATCCATTTGTTGAGTTCACTGCCACTGCTTTCCCTAGGGTGTAAATCAAGGGAAACTTATAGTCCTGAGGTCCGACCAGTGTATATAGTATGTAAGTAGGGATTCTGGGTGTGGAGTGACATCTCAACACAGCCAAACAAGGGAAAAACAAGGTGGCAAAGCACCAAAGCTCCAGAGATTTCATCTCAAACACAGCCTTTCTTGATTTTCCCAGTAAAAAGCAGTGAGCATCTAAGAGCCTGTCACCTCCAAAGGCTTCACCTCTCCTACAGCTCCATTTTTTGTTCTGAAATACACTGAGCTATTATTCACTGACCTATCACTGGTGATTTTATAATGATTCTGAGAACTGAGCATGGACGAGTAATGATTCACGTCCACTTTGGTATGCATTTGAGAGCATTTTTTTTACCAGGAGGAGGCTATAAATTATAAAGCAGCTATCTCAGTTGACCTTAGAAAAATGGTGTTTATTTTAGCACAGGAGGAAGAGGGGAGGGAAAAAGTGAATACACTCAAGGTCTTCATCTCTAATTAAAACCTGGAAGTTTTCTTTCTTTTCCAAAGCCCTTCCTCCTTTAAGGGCGTTTCAAATTCCTGCAGTGTGAGTCACCCACTTTGTTCAAAATGTTCCTGGGGTCCTTATCACTCCAGCCATGAGACACCCTGGGGTGACAGCAGTGCTCACACACATGGTGCCCATCCCAGGAACCATCCCTGCAGGACGGCAACAGCTACTACTGATTTCTTTGAAATCTCAGCTCTTCCTCTCCTGGGATTGAGTTGTTGCCTTTCCCCAGGAGTCCATGAATCTCTGTGATATTTGGCAGCTCAGGGAATATCCACAGCACTGAAGCCAAGCAAATGGCAAATGATCATTTGTCTGCACATCCTTATTTGGTGAGCAGCGCTGTACTTAGCCCAGTTCAGAGCTCTGCTGTTTATTGGAGACATGAATTCCTTGGAAAGCTTTTGGGCCTTTGTACCTTTGGCTGTTTACAAGTCTGGGAAAGTGCCTCAGCATTTACAACCTGATGATGGTCCCGGAGCAACCGACGTCGTCTCTTCTCTGTGTGGTAGATTCCTCTTCCATCATTTCACCTACCATGGAAAGAGCTGCCAAATCTACCTTGAAAGCATATAGATTCCTAAATCCTACATTGAAATTGATGGGAATTAGGAAACCATGTGCCTAAAAACTAAACTACAGATACAAAAAAGCGCTTGTAGCCCATAGTGTGATCGCTCTGTACAAAGCAGGACGGTGTTAACAACTGGAATCAAACAACCCTTGATGCCGAAAACCCAACAACTGTCTGGAAGTGGGAGGTGGACTTCCTACTCCAGCACAACTTGAGTCACATTCACACTTTCACAGCCAAAACCATCCCAGTCCTTGCAAGGTGGGTGGTCTGAAACTGCTGTACTCCCAGCTGGCAGGAGTGACAGTGGGGAAGATGAGAAACTGGGCCAAACCAACACTGATTCAATCCATTTCTTGCAAACCTTCCCTAGGTTCAACCAGTGCGTAGATGGTGAGGTCTGGGACTGTGTTTCTTACTGGGGCTGCTAGGGGTGAGGGTGTTGCTGATGCCAGGATGGTTGTTCCATGGTTTATTTCTCATCTCCTCCCAGGTTCAGCAGACAGTGTGTGATAGACAAAGACAAGAGGAACCAGTGCCGGTACTGCAGGCTGAAGAAGTGCTTCAGGGCTGGCATGAAGAAAGAAGGTAGGCATAAAGAGACATTCTAAATCTGCTTGATGCTGTCTCTGGCCCTACTCCCACTGCAGAGCATGGTGGAGAGCCTTGGCAGCCCTGGCTCAGAGAGATGGTGCTCATGTGTCACAGTGAGAAACTTCAAGACTGGGTTGGGTAGAGCCTTGGGTGCATGGTTTAATGGGATCTGTTCCTGACCATGTCAGGGGGCTTGGAACTAGATGATCTTAAGGTCCTTTCCAACCCTAACTATTCTACGATTCTCTGATTCTTATTGCCTCCGAAAGACCCGTTTTCTCTCTTTCAGATGGCAGCTTCAATGAGAGCTTTGTGATGGTATTCACTTATCCGGGGAGCCTGGTCTCTCTGGGATATTATCATACTTGGAAAGGAATGGGCTTCCTCAGGATTTATTTGGTCTCTAAGTTCTTAGCAACAGCAACTTCCTTGCTACACACCTGCTAGCTGTGACAACCTCAGTATGAACCTGCCACACTCAGTCCCATAAATGCCAACAGTTGACTACTGCAGAGTGGGTTTGGTGGTTGACTTGGCTGAAGCTCATGTAGCTTGGTGCAAACCATTGACCAAGGGCTAGCCTGAGCACCATGTCTCATGCTATGAGAGCTGCTCCTCCATGGGACACAGCTCACAGGCAGCACACTCAGAGGTGTCTGACTCCTGTGAGATGGGACCTGAATCAGAGTCAAAGCCTTCAGTAGTGTTACCCTCATGGCAGAACTATAGACCCACTGTTAGCACCAGTACTGAAGGACCAATCCAATACTGGAAGATGCTTTTTGTTACACTTCACACTGGCTGTACTAAGAAGGAGGTGGACCATTGTAGAGCATTTGGGTACAAGTGGCCATCAGGAAGTGCCCTTCCAATGCACTAAAGGAAATACCATGTGTTACAGTGCCTAATCCTAAGCAACAGAACAAGCACTTCTATTAACCTATGCCTTACCTTCCTAGAGCCAGCTTCCTTGGAAAAGTATAGGACCTATTGACATTCCTTCTCTGTGCTCATTCAGTCCGTGCGTAGTGGGAGAGCATGGATAATACTGTTTTACTTACTCCAAGCTTTCTGGGCAGAGATTGTGTTTGTACACCCAGTAGGTAGCAAAGTGGAGACCCAACCCACCATAGATAGTACATCCCCCTGATGTGCACGATGATGGTTTCAACACTCTTCATCCTTCTGTTTTCCAACACAGTTCTGTTTTCCAACCCACTGACAGCTAAAGGATGAGGGAGCTGGAAAGGAACTTAAGAGCTTCATTCCATGCCACGGAGTTAAACACCCCCTACCCAAGAGGTGAAGTCATGGTCCCACTGAAACCAAGGGGAACTTTTTCACTGATTTCTGGTAATTCATAAGATTTCATTGGTGATGAAAAAAATCTTCCCAACATTCTGACCATATGTTTTCCTGGAGAACAAGGTGGCTCGGAATCTGGCATTAGTCATGGGTATAGCAAAAGTGTTTGCTGCTTTAGTTGAGAAGAAATGGAGTAAATAGATCAAATGGTTGATAGACAAAAACCTCAGCCCTCATATTAATAGAGACCAAATCAAGGTGGATCTGATCAGCTGTAGATGGAGACAAAACCAACTACCAATACGGAAAGCTCCCCGGCTTGGGAAGGCTGAAATCTGGTTATCAGACCTATTCTTTGAGCTGAAACATGACTTTTATTGTTTTTATGGTAAAAGTTATAAACCCCTGGCTCCTGCCTTCATTATTGATTGCACTCAATGGAAGATGACTCACCCCAAGTTCCACATAGTCACATTCTTTGAAACATTTTATGAGTGCACAGCCAGGTTGTGTGCTCACAAACTGCTCATGTGCTTGGTAGGGAAGATTTTAAAGCACCTTGAGCAACTGCTTTGCAGAAACCAGCTTGGCTGACCAGAGCTATACCCAAAGCACGTGTGCAGGACTGTGAAAGAAACTTTCTTGCACAATTGTGTGCTCAAAAAGAACATAGATATTTGCTTTAGGGTGGTTCTAGATTAATATTAAACAGCATTGCGAAGTATTAGGGAAAAAGAGAAGACATGCCTTGGGGTAGAGCAGTATTAGGTGGATACAGATGCACCAAGTCATGTTGGGAGACCACAGCTGTGACATCCTCACTTGCCCAGCACATAACCCATTGACCCAGCACTGGCATGCAAGGGTTCAGCACTCTTTTTCTCTGGCACACCGCTTTCCAGCCAGCCCATATAATAGCAATCAGACTTTCCAGGGTGTGGTAATAGCATTGT
This sequence comes from Forpus xanthops, assembly GCA_032466535.1. Lineage (NCBI taxonomy): Eukaryota > Metazoa > Chordata > Aves > Psittaciformes > Psittacidae > Forpus > Forpus xanthops. The sequence continues at coordinate 16,398 of JASSUY010054758.1, read as the reverse complement.
TTATTCACAGCAGAGGGAAAGAAGCTGGAAATGATCCTTTTCCCAGCCTGTGTGTGTGACAATACACCTGGGGTGGGGTGAGCAGGGTTGTGTCACCCTCATATGCTCCCCACTGCCACTGACCTACTGCTCAATGGGTGCATGTGCAATGCTGGAAACTTGCTGTTCCCCAGAAAAACTGACTGATAACCTGGAATTTTGGACCCAGAGTGTTGCTTTTTTTTTCCAGTCTTCCTGTGTTGTAAGTCATGATGTGACACATATGGATCTTTCTTTTCTTTTTTGATTTTTTTTTCCTGTTTTGGAAACAAATCTAATAGATAAGAAATGGTGAGGAGCTATGGTACACGGCCTTGTAGAAGGAAAACTCCTGCAAATAAAGAGCAGTATGACACAAACACATGAGCTAGCTTTAAACTGGCTGACTGTAAGGGCAGCAGAGTCTGTGCGAGGGTCTTAACATGAGCTGATCCTGGGAGCACAGTGCAGTCAGCCTGTAGGTTCAAAATGGGTTTGAAGCAGCTGGACTGATGTTGAGGACAGCATCAGTGGAGTCCTTTAGGATGTCTTGTTCATACACTCTCAACTTGATCCTGCTTTTGGAAAGGACCAGGACTGTCCCACATGAGGACTATGCCTTCAGGTTTGTGCACTGAGATGGGATACAGGTTGCACTAGTGCCAGTGAGGAGCACAAAAGGACCAGAACTTCAGTCTTGTGTAAAGTCCAGTTCCCAGATTTCCTAGAAATTAGCTAATTTGGGAACACTCTCATCCCAATTACATTTTTGGTATCAATAATTCACTTTAAAACTGCAAGTAAACAATCATTAAGGTTGTGATGAGGACAGAGGAAAAGGCTTGCTTGAACACAAACCCTTTCTTAACTCCTGAAATGCCACTATGATCAGGAGTCAAGGTTTTTATAGGAGATTTACTCTTTTACTCTTCATTTGTGGCTAAGAATGGACTCCAGCTTAATGGGGTCTGGGTCTTTTGGAAATTCTCTCTCTGTTCTCCCATATTTGCTTTCTTTGCACAGGAGAAGGTTCAATTTCTATTGTTTTGCACAATATAACCAGACAGGTTTTTGGTCACTTCAGCATCATTGGATGAGGAGTGGACCAGATACTTAAATACTCAAATTAACCAGCAGGATACTATTTCAGGTTCTTACTGAGATCATGTTTAACCTTAAGTAAGTTAGCAAGGTGTGAGGTTTTGAGTGAGCCAGGTCATCTACTCGCATAGGGTTGAGCATCAGAAAACCTGGAAGCCTCCTGAAATGCCAGCACTTCACTGTCAGGACCCAGTCTGCTGGTGGAAACAAAGGGTTAGTATTTAAGCTCTCATCCCCTTTAATGTAATTTATGAGTGTACATGGACTCCCTGGGTTTAATGTAGAAGTAAAAAGAATTACTGTATCATTTACAGACACAATATAGCAGAGGATTTGAGGCTATTTTTTAATTTATATTTAAATTGGGCAGGTTTATAGGACAGTTTTATTAGGGTATCACAGAACCTCTATCTTGTTTCGTACCTTTTATTTGCAAGTCTCTTCTGCCAGCGTTCAGAAGGATGGGACTGCATTTTATTGCAAAGATGAATGAAACAGATAAAGGATCTTCCCTACTTTGTGATAGTCATAAATTGAGCCAAAATCCTGTGAAAGCATTAAATGTACATGTACCATTGGGATTTATTTGCAAATAAAATAAACCACACCTACAAAATCAGAGGGGGAGAAAAATCATTTGTGCATATAAATTAACCAGGCAGCAGGAGTAAATCTACAGATTTATAGACTGAAATGCTGTGAGTACTGAGTGCCAGCACCACACTGGGGCACTTGCTTCATCCTGCTTTCTCTTTGTGCTATTTATTAACACATTTCCAACTCCACTGGTGTTAAATGAGGATGTTTTTAGTGGAATAATAATAGAAACAGTAATTCCCACTTAGGCAGGGCTTTAACCTCTGCAGTTGCTGTGGAAAGTTACCGGTTTGCTGCTGTCCTCTTCCAATCAATGCCTTTGCCCACATTTATTGGCTCCCTGGAGCTTCCTCCTCATAGGTTTTGTACCAATGTGGCAAGGCAGCAAGGACAAAATGTTTTGGACACAGAGGTTTGTTGCAATCCCACTAACACACCGCTGTTTGCTCAAGAGCCACGGTGTGCGCTCTGCAGCCTGATGGCTGCCAGCATCCTTGGTGGCAAAAAGGGCCATCCACGCTCATGGCAAAAAGGGCCTTGGCTTGCCCTCAATAACAAAACCCCTCCAATGGCTCCTCCGCGTCAGATGGAGAATATGCTTGTTTTCCTATCTGCTTCCCACAGTCAGGACATGCCTCAGCCATAGACGATTCCCAGGAGGGAGACGCGGGCATCATCATGTCCACTCTCCCATTTTCCCAGAGGAAAGTCCATATCAGGGTCATACTGTCCCTGTTTTGCAGCATCGTGGGGACTTTCTCCCACTGACGTCCCCTCTTGCGGGGCTGCAGCAGCCTTTGATGGTGTTTATTGGCTTTGGGAATTGGCGTGCTGTGAGGATTACAGGATTAGAGGAAATAAAAGGAGGAGCAAAGCTTTTGACAGGCACATACTGGCAATAATCCCTGGGAAACACTGGGATCTTCATCCTTCCCACAAGTTTGCTGGGGTTTATTGACTGCAAAGCCAAGATCTGAGCCTGAGCACCCTCAGTGCCAGCACACCCCTCAAGCACTCCTGATGCCTCACCAGAAGTGACCTATCCCTTCCTTTTTACAAGCACGATAAGTATAGCAATATAATTACCACACAGTAATAGATTAATTTTGTGGCAGGTAAAACATTAACTCCATTGTATCTAATTCCATCACATCTTGGGTAGTTTCAGTGATAACATCCAAATCACCTTGAGAAAGTTGGTCTGTACCATCCACTTACACTTGAAAATTGAGCTTATCAGACCATGAGGGAAGCACTGAAATATGTGCTATAAAAGGATCCAGAAGGAAAAACAGGCTGAGGCTGCTTAAAGGTGTCTGTCACTGGGGACTGGGACCAGGTCTGCCTGGGTTCATAGGACTTACCTAAAATAAGATGTGTAGCTTAGTCAAAAAGGCAAAATTTGTACCTTTTCTTGTATGTAGGCAAAAAGAGCCTTATTGCCCCAAGACAGCTACATGGGGAAGAATCTGATATGAAACCAGGCATAGAAGGTTAGGTGGAGACTTTCCAAGGATGTCAGTGATGACATGGATTCGAGCAGGTTTGTTTCTACTCAGTGCTGGGTGCTGCTGCTGTCTTTCTGGTGTCCCAACAAAGATGTGAAGGTTTAATCTATCCTGAAGATTAATCATAGGTTATGGTTCCTATAACCACCTTCACATTCAGAGTGCTGGGGATCCCTGATGGGTGAGCAGCTTTTTCAATCAACCCCCCCATGCATAGTGTAATGAATGCTGTTGCCTAAGGTAGGTTAGCATGGCAGTTCCAAGGGCTACTCTAAACTGATGTGTAATTGCCTCTACATAGTGTCTACATAGCCTGAAAAGACTCCAGTAATAGGTATGTCTTGCATCCATCCAGCCTCTTGCAGCCATTCAAGCAAGGCAGACCCTAGGGTACCAAATTGCTTTGATGGATGAACCAGCTCAGCAGTGAATGGGTCCCCACTGACAGCAAGGCTGAGCCCCAAATCCTGGAAATTAAACCCTGTGCTGCTGCTGATAACAGGAGATATTGATTTTTGTCACTAGTGTTTGTTTTCTGCCCTTTGGTTTAGTTGGCCTCTCATCAGAGGCTGATTAGGAAAACAGATCAGCGGTTGGACATGGGCTGACAAAAGACCACCTTCCTACCATGTGTGTAAAACTGTGCATGTTCCCTCCTTTGCATGAACTCAGGGAATCTTGCCCCATGCAAAGAGTGATGCTTCCTCTATGCAAGGCCCAGCAGCCAGGAAAAGTCACAATAGAGGGATGGTGAAAAGGTTTTGATGGCTCTGCAAAAACAAAAGTTTGCCGGAAAAATCTTATCCAGTGGCTGCTTTTGAGTCAAAATTGTACTGTTTCACATCCAAGGGGTTAAATCGGAGTGAGTCATGATTTGACAGCTATGTGAGTCATTCCCCCTAAATAAATGGAAAAGGAGCCTGGAATTGCTGTATGAAGAAGAGGGGATGTGCTGCATTATCACCACGTGGTGCATCTTCCTTCTCCCTCTTATTTAAGGACTTGACGATTGCCTTTCTAAGCTGCACATAGGCAAGACATGTAAGATGTCAGGAAAATGCTGACTCTGCATTCAGGTTTCCTCCTCCAGCTCCCTATGGCCTTGTTGGCTGCTGCAGGGGTGCAATAGGGCTTGGTGGAGAAACTAACACTGAAAACAAGGTTGGACTAACTGCTTTTTTTTCTGCTACTGTTTTATCTCATGACTGCAGTGGAGACATTGGCTCTTGGAGCTTGAGTTGCAAAAATAAGCTGTCAAAGCGCAAAAAATCCCTTATGTTCAACATGCAGGGTTAATGGAGCTTGTGCTTCAGGGAAAAGGGTGGTTTAAAGGGTGGAATGGGCCTCAAAAAATGAGTGCTTCTTTTATCTAATTCACCATGACATGGCCATACCTTTCAATTTTCAAAAGGCCTAGGGCTGATGTTCTCTTGGTCACTGTGGTGAGTCCAAGGTGTGTGTTATCACTGCTATGACCAGCCAGGACATTCAGAGCTGATTTGCAGCAGTGTTTTGTACAGGATGCCAGCGGAGCTGGAGCCAGATCCTGGCTTTGGTTTGTTCCATCCATTGTGTGTCAGGGGTGCATCAGGGTTGCACACTCATTGAAATCAGCAGCCTGATGGGCAAGGCTGAGGGGATAGTTTTAAGGGGAATTAGTGATTTTAAGCTTCCTTTCTTTGGAGTTTCCTTCATGAGGTGACTGCTCCTGCTCACTGTGAGTGGTGGAGATGTTCTTTAATACCTCAGAGGCAGGGGACACATTAAGGCTGCTTTGTGTGGGATTGGAGGATGCTTTTCTCCAGTGCAGTGGTAAGATGAGATGCAACCTCAAGAGCATCCTGCTGTACCAGGAGCTCAGGAGGTGAGTCCTCTATTCAGACATGGCAAAGAGGGTATCAGAAGCCAGGACTCCAGCAGTGTGGGTGCACTGCCAAGTGAAAATGGTCAACATCACATCCCCAAACTGCCCCCTTGAGCTACACCAAACCCAGTGGGACATGCTAATGTCCCTTAAGGGTTGCTCTGACCACCAAATGGCTTTATCTCCCAAGGCTAGTTCTGAGCTTTGCCTTCTCCCTCTTTGGTGGCCTTTCTCCCTCTTCTGGGGCCTGCTTAATCTTATTCCAGCACCCAACAAGAGTGGATGGTCTTGCAGGCACTGAAGCCAGATCTGCTCCTGTTTGAGGACCACAACTTCCAGCAGCCTTGGGTTGTGTGGGGAATTTTCTTGCTAACACAATCACTGCTCACTCTCATTTCAGCTGTGCAGAATGAGCGCGATAGGATCAGCATTCGCAGGAGCAGCTACGAGGACAACAGCTCGCTCTCCATCAATGTGCTCACTCAGGCAGAAGCCATGGCACAGCAGGTAGGAAAATGCAGGGACAGCCTCCAAATAAGCACATGGCCTTCAGCTATTCCAAATGCGGTTACAAACTCACTAAACCAACCAGAACTGGATCTTTTTCTGCCCTTGGACGTCTCTTGCACAAAGCCACAGGAAGAAAATGCATTAGAGACAGCCAAAACCAGACAGTAAAAATCATCAGTGTATTATCAAGGCAACATGTCCTGCAGGGAGCAGATGCAGCCTTTGGCAAGTGAGATGCAGAGCTGAAGGTCCAAGGGCTGAGGGATATTGCAGACCCCTGGTCCCCTCTGCCCGAGCCTAAATTGCTGCTGTACCCTAAAAACTCATTGTATTTCATAGAGCAGTTTGTCTCTGCTTGCTGCACACTCTGTCCTGCTCAGAACATATTGTTCCTGAGAAGGCTGATTATGTCTTTTCTTGTAGCTTTAGTAGGGAAACAGTTTTAGGGTAGGAAAATAAAGAGAATGAAATCACTGAGCTTCAGCTAACACTGATTATTTTCTCATCTCATGTTCCACAATACATTTCACCCTGAGCATCCTTTAAATTCTTATGCAAATACCCTTTCCCCACTGAAACACACGGTCCAGATGTTGCATATCACATGCAGCAATGCGTCCACTTCCTTTTCAAAAAGTACTGTTTCAACCCTCTCCCCACTACGAATCTCTTTAGAGATTGAAATGGGTATTTCATGCCCCAGATGGCAACTTAGAGGGGGAAAAGCTCAATGTATGCAATGCATTTGGTTGCTTCAAGTGGCGGAAGGAAAGCTGAGACCCAGCACTGCTGGCTGCTGCTAGGAATGGGAACATCAATCAGATCTTGTCCTGAGCCAGCCTGGAGAGTGGGGAAGGAGGAGGAGGAGGGAGAGGTGTCTGTTGGGACCGAGCACCACCTCGTGGAGGCTTCACCATGGGCTGTATGTTGGACACTATACCCGAGCATACACGTGTGCAACCGCAACAGCGAGCATCTTAATTACCTGAGGAGGTGAACATCTGAACTGCCCGTGTTATCAATGAATCACTGCTATGGAGTATGTCAGGAAAGCACTAATCTGCTCCCAGCATAACCGGGTCATTTCTCTTTCAGTATTCATCACTGAGTCCAGTGCACAGCACGGACATCGCCATGAAGAAAGTGGCTACCATCAACGATGTGTGCGAATCTATGAAACAGCAGCTTCTGGTGCTGGTTGAATGGGCAAAATATATCCCAGCGTTCTGTGAGCTCCCACTGGATGACCAGGTATAATGCAAATGCCTCTTCCCTGCAAACCACTGCCTTCAACAGGAATTGCCTGTCAGAACTTTCAATGGGAGAATCTGACATTGATAATAAAACAAAGCAATAAACTGTCAGGAGAGAAATAATAACAAAGGACCAGGGATTGGTTAAAAATAACTCAAGTAGTCAAAGTTCCCCAAAATATGAGAGTTGATCACTCCTGTATGCAAAACGACCCAGTGAAAAAAGAGTAATTTTCCTTTTATTATTAGCTGATAATTGCACATAAAAGCCATTTGTTTCATAAGAATTCATATTATTCAAGCCTGCCTTTGTTCTTTCAGTTGAAAACAACTTCTTACTTAGTTTGCCATGAATGTGGGACTTCTGAAAACTGAAGCTATATTAATAATATACTATAATATACTAATAACTTCTAATTACTCCTAATTGTATGTTATCTGTACATTTCTTTCTTCTGCACCACCTCCAGGTTGCCTTGCTCAGAGCGCACGCAGGGGAACATCTGCTCCTCGGGGTAGCCAAGCGTTCCATACCATACACTGATTTTCTGTTATTAGGTAACGTAATGAAATACACTCCTTTTATACTTCACACAATTCAGTTATTGCCAAGTAACCTGCTTGCCTGCAATCCTCTCTGCACTCCTGGTTCATCTGCCTTGAGATTGAAGTGCTTGAGAATGTGTCTGTAGAAGCGTAAAAAGGAGCAAGCAAATTCACTGGGACTTCTACAGTTGTTCCCTTACTGCCTTGGAACTGTGGACAAGAAACCCCCCAATATTTAAATGGCATCTCAAACTGAGCTCCCTTGTTTTCTGTAACTGAAATTGCCAGGACACAAACAATGGGGTATTTTGGGTATTGGTGCTTAAAAACTTATCAGGAAGGGCCACAAGGATGATCAGGGGACTGGAGCACCTCCCATATGAAGATAGGATGAGAGAGTTGGGGCTGTTCATCCTGGAGAAGGCTGCGTGGAGACCTCATAGCAGCCTTCCAGTATCCTAAGGGGGCCTATAAGGATGCTGGGGAGGGACTCTTCATGAGGGACTGTAGTGAGAGGACAAGGGGTAGTGGTTTCATACTTAAAGAGGGGAAGTTTAGATTGGATATGACAAAGAAGTTCTTTACTGTCAGGGTGGTGAGGCACTGGAATGGGTTGCCCAGGGAAGTTGTGAATGCTCCATTACTGGCGGTGTTCAAGGCCAGGTTGGACATAGCCTTGGGTGACATGGTTTAGTGGGAGGTGTCTCTGCCCCTGGCAGCGGGGCTGGAACTAAATGATCTTAAGGTCCTTTCCAACCCTAACTATTCTATGATTCTATAAGGTCTATTAAAATTTATAGTGCTAACAGGTATTTCCTTTCCATGCAGCTCTCTGCCACCAGAAACACGGGCAGGATTATTCTTGGGAAAATGATAATACTGGCCTGGAAAGTCACACATGAAAGGAAAGAGGAAGGGATAACTTTGTTTAAAAAAACAAATGCCAAAAATAAAGATGCCACATCACTTGCAAGCAGATGCTAGCTATAACAGAGGGTAAACCAGAGCAGAATGTGGAGAAGGCTTTGAGTACAGTGTGGGTACACAGCATGTGCAAACAAAGTGAGCAAGCACCCAAGCATAAGATCCATGGTTTACTTCTCACTTGTGAATCTCAGTATGAAGCTGCACACTGGGAATCTACTGCACATGGACACTGGAACTATGGCAGCATGCCTTGGGGTAACTTCTGGATTCAAATGTGTCTGCAGAGATTGAGTGGAAAAGTGACAATGGATTTCTCCTGTCTCCCCAGGGAATGACTTCATCATCCCAATGCACTGCCCAGAACTGGAAATAGCTCGTGTGGCCACCAGAATCCTGGATGAGTTGGTGAAGCCCTTGCGGGACATCCAGATCGATGATAATGAGTATGCTTGCCTTAAAGCCATCATCTTCTTTGATCCAGGTAAGCTTCCTTCCTGACTGTCAAGCATGGGCTTGAAGAGACACTGGGGGTTCTCCAGTCACCAGGAAACCCCCTTGGCAGCAGCTCTACATTTCACCCTGCCTGTGCCATAATGAGCAATACTTAGCAGTGAAGTAAGGGCATATTAGAAGTGATCTATTCCTGAACACTTTGCTATTTAGCAAGTGTTAACTCCAGCCAGACCCATATACAAGACTCTGCAGACCCTAAAGGTGTTTTGCTCCTTCTGTAGCTTGGCTTCAGGAAAACCCATCAGTCTGAAATGAAGGAGATGACTATTAATGACATATACGCCTATACTGAGTTATGAGTAAGTGAAGTGAGTCAACTGGGCATCAGTGTGAAGCACTCATCAGAGTTCAGATGGCAGCATTAAAAGCCACAGACAGCTGGACTGTTCAGAGTACTCAGAAACATCAAGGATGTCTGTTAATGGATCTTGCTGGCAGCCAGTCCCAACCAAGAGCAGGGATGATCTGTACAGGATGGGGAACAGGGAAACAGAGGCAAACAAAAGCTTGTTTTGAACCTTTGCTGCGTTATCATTCCACAAATACAGAGGATTCTCTCTCAGGCCAGATCCCCCCAAACATTCCTGTTCCTACATGCCTGCATCGCACACCACCTCCTCATGGAGTCTCTTGAGTATGTGTTGCCCTGTAGTTTGGAGAAAGGATGGGGAAACAATCCCAAGTCCAGAACAATGCTCTTTTGTCTTTGGCATCTATTAGTATGGAGAAAAAGAGTAACTTCCATTAGTTCTTTTTTGCTGAGTTCACTGATTTGAAATCAAGACACAGGAGTTTGACTCCTGGCTCGTCAAAGAGTCTTCTGTAAACCTGAGTAAGGGTAGTACGATCAAAATGAGTCTGACAAATTACTTTCTCGGCTGATCGGTATCTCAGCAGAGCTTTAGATCATTGCGACAGTGAGGTGCTGGGATTACATCTGAAAGGAAAAAGTGCAAAGCTCTACAGAAGAGAAATGAATTCATGCTAACAAGTAGGCATGTCTGTAGAGCTACATGCTGACATATACTAACTTGATAACCACTTTATCTAATCTCTTGGCATGATGATCCCGAAAATGTGGTGCATATGGATTCCTTTAGACAGTGAAGAAAATGGTCCAGTGAGCCAGAAATCTCAGATGAGATAGCAGGAGAGTGGAAAGCTGTAAATCCCAGCACTCCACCCTACCCATAGTGCACATTCTTGCTTAAGCAAAGCTGGACCAGTGTTGCATGAGAAACAGATTTGACAGGTCAAAGACAGGAAATCAAGATAAGAATCTGATGCTGCAGTGGGTGTAATTACACCATATAGGTACTGAACCTGAATGGATTTAGTCTTTTCAGGGGAAAATTCCAGGCCATTTCCATAGGACAGATATGGTTCAACTTCTAAATCCTTCCTCTTTACTAATGGCAGTAGCCAGATGTCTGAAGTAAGACCTTATTTTCTTACCGTCTCACCTGAACTTCCCCTCAAACTACTTTTTCCCCCTCAATTTTACCTTACTGTTTCCCTATTCCATGTAAGATATACATTACTGGCAGCCTAATGCTACTCTGTCAGATAAACTTGAAGACTCTGACAGACAATTGTCAGAGGATCACTGCCATCAAATCCTTTCTCCTCTGCCTGACAGGGTAATGCTTTCTGGTTACACAGTCCAGCAATTACCTTTATTTTCCCTCCTCCCAGACTGTAAAGGCCTGAGTGAGCCCACGAAGGTGAAGAACATGCGCTTCCAGGTCCAAGTCAACCTGGAAGACTACATCAATGACCGCCAGTACGACTCCCGAGGCCGGTTCAGTGACATCCTCCTCCTGCTGCCTCCACTGCAAAGCATCACTTGGCAGATGATAGAGCAAGTCCAGTTCATGAAGCTGTTTGGTGTGGCCAGGATTGACAGCCTGTTGCAGGAGATGCTGCTGGGAGGTATGAACCGTGCTGAGAAGTCACAGTGAAGTTGTCTTGTTTCAAAGCTGTTTACAGGGCTTCGTGTCTGTGTTTGTGTCCTTCTCTGGAGGACGAATGGTAGAGAGAACTTGGTCTTGGGAGAAAGGAAGTGAAAGCTCAGGTTGAGTTGAAGCTTGAATATTGGTCCTTCTTACTCCAAATCAATTCCAAGCCTTTTCTTTCAAGCCTGTCTCTGAAAATCTGACTCAGGATCAGTGAGTGCACTCTGTGCACTACACACCAGTGGAATGCTTGACTTTAAGGCACCCTTCCAAACTGATGCAGTCTGTAAGACAACATGCTTTTTCTTAGCAATATGCAAAAGTTGTAACTTTCTGGGAAACCCTGATCAGAGCAGTAACAGAGACAGATGAACAGTACAGTTGGACATTATTAGCTGAAACCCCAGCCATGCCAGAGGTTATCCCTTGTCAGTGAGAATGCTGAGAGCAAAGAGGACAGAGAGTAGGAAGGAAGCAAGGACAAGCCACGACACTGACCTCCACAGAGGTCTTCCACATTATCTGAACAAAAGATGTTTGATCCAGATCATCTGTCTTCCCCGTATCTATGAAAAGAACGATGTCTTTCTCATTTCCACTGCAGGAACCTCCATTGATCTTCAGTACCAGTCAGGACCTCCCAACCTCAACCTGGAACAGCTGCCAGGACATGTCCTCCCAGGCAACATGAGCTCTGTGATTCACACTGCTCCAGATCGTACGTGTCCAGTGATATGCTACTAGTGTCAGCATAACAAAGGGACTGGATAAGACATGCAGTTAAGAAAAATACATTTATATGCTTAAGCACTACACTTGAATGGCCCACCTTGCTGCCTCCTTTACGTGCATCCAAAGAGAAGCTGAGATTTTCATGATAGAATGATCCAGAGGGATTCGACATGCTACTACACATCATAAGTTTAAAAAAGAAAGCAATCAAAATTGGTGACAGTGTGTTTCCATGAACGTGGGCAGCACTGGGAAATGCCACAAAGCAGCACAGATGGTTATTAGTGGTGAGGGTTTCCCTGCGTAAAGCATCTTGGTTGCTGTCAAATAGAACAATATGACTAGAATACAAGACTACCTTCAACCTCTCCAGGCACTGCTGCTAGGCAATGGCTATTGGTTAAGGCATTTATCCACTGTAAGAGCAAATGGAGCATAAATTAAAAAAGAATAAAGTAGAACATGAGTTGTAATAGAACCGCTCCCATGTAATCACCGTGTCTGGCACACACGGTGTCCTTCTGCCAGTTACAGTCCTACACCTCTTGCAGCAAATTTGCTGTTTCTCAGCCATATAAATGTTAGTATCATGCATTTTAGATTTTTGGGTTGGTTTATTTTTAAGCTGCTTTACAGCAAGGGGGATTAGACATGTGTTCTGTAAATGATGTATAGTGGCCAGAAGCCAGAGCACTCCTCTGATGAGGAGAAAAAGGACTGAAAAGCAGCTGGGGGAATTTTCCCATGTGCAAAACACTGAGAAGAGTTGGTATGTGCTTAGCAGTCCACCCTGTGCCTCATCACAAACCAGGAAGGAAGAGTATGCCGGGAAATGCCTGAATCCAGGATGGATCCCCCTACCTCATACCCCAAGCTACTACTCCTTGGTTTGCAGGACAGTTTGGTGATTTCATTTGGGCACTGCTCTATTGAACAGTATTCAAGTCCATGTTAATTCTGTTTCTTTTCTCTCCTACAGCATCTCCTGAAACATCCCTTCCATCTCCTTCTACAAGTACAGGCAGTGAAGACTATAAACTAGGCTCTAGCACAGGACCCAACGCTGTAGCACAGCTCTTGCCTCAGACAGTGATACCCAAGCAGGAGATTCTATAGGGAGAGGTGGAAGGAAAAGCTGGGAGCAATATCGAAACTGTGCTGAAAGTGAAATGGGCCCTTTCTCTTTCAGAAGCAAAGCACAGCAACGCCCTGCCTGTACCCGGATCTCTCAGTCACACTCTTTCCCATCTGTGAGTCAAGCACCAGATACCAGACTGCAGCAGAAGCCTCACCATGGGTCTTCTCACCACCATCGCCCTCACTTCACAAGGGATTTGGGCTAATGCCCTTGTCAGTAGGACCAAGACTGTAAGCTCTTTGGGGTAGAGCTTCCCTTTGCATTTGTTATCACCTAACTTGGTGTGATCAAGACCCTTTTAAAGCCTTCGGCTGCTACCTTCATAAAACCAAATGCTCACACAGTTCCTAGAAATCACTATTGAGTACAGCATATCTTAAATTGTCAGTATAGGTCTATTCCCATTAAAAATGTAATTACACTCCCAATTCTCCTTTGATGCCAAAGGTTTCTTATGCCAAACAGACATATTGTTCTACATCTAATGTTGGTTGATATTTGTGATCAGGAACACCAACATTCTTGTTATCTTCTATAGTTTCCAGTATACACAGGATCCTGTTGTGAGCCATTTGATGTATCGCCTACTCTGTGTACGCATTTAATATAGCTCCAAGACAGGAGCAAGAATCTCTGCATCAACCCATGGTTTCTGGCTGTGGTAAAACCCACAACAGGCCAGAAATTCAAGACGACATTGACTTAACAAATCACTGCTTTGTCTCTTCTGCAAACTTTTACTGTGAACATATTTGGAAGAAGTAAGAGTAGTAACAAAAATGGAAGGAAAAAAATCTCTTTCCCAGTACATAGACAAGATTTCTGCTGTAGTTTTGTATCTATAATATCTGCCAAAAAATGAAGCAGCAGGTATCCTATCAGCCACGTCCTATTATAAAAAATATTTGTATTTAAAATGTAAGGTTTTACATTAAAACTTCATCAGGGGTAGGTAACCAACTAATAACCATGTTACAACTACTTAAAATAAGCACAATAGAGTCTATACATCCTCAAATGTTCCTAAAGCACAGTCATAGTGTTAGGGTCTTCATCTGAATGCATTTAGTAGATTACCAGACTTCTACAACGCTTATGCTTACCTATATAGCAGTCCAGCAACCTCCATTGGACACCTCTTGAGGGATTAAGAGTGGCTGTACTGAACAGTAGGACGTGATAGAGAATTCTTGGTCTTGCTGCATTCCACAAATCCATCAGCACCTGTGCAGCCTTGTTCATAGCAAAAGAGATGACTGTGCCCAGCTATGGCTTTGTGAAGCTTCTTTCATTATTGCTTGCAGAGGACTTTGAGATCCTCAGCTGGAGAACTCTATCGACATGCAATATTATTGACTGAAAGAGAAGTGGGGAAAGGCATCTGAACTTTAATCAGAAGGCAAATACTTTCAATTTCAGTCACTGGGGATATGTTTTAGAGTTGCCATTTTACAGCATGAGATATGAAAAGCCCTAAAGACCGGGCTGAATTTCACCTAGGATCACAATGCTTTATTTTTCTACTGTCTGTGATAAATTTGATCTGGCATTATATGCTGATAACTTTGATCTGAAACAGCTATATCTGGAAACCAGGTTTCACTGCAAGCATTCCTGCTGCAGGACAGATGCAATGGTACTGCTAACATTACTTCCAGTTCCTCTATCATGTAGATTACTTTTCTAGAAATGAAATGTACATTTATACTCATTAATGGTAAGAAAATAAATTTAGGAGAGAAATAAAAATCCATATTCTCATATTTCATATGGACAGTTTGCCTTTTTTCTTTAAATCAAAATAAAGTTTTCAAGTTTCTCTAATGATTACCCAGTACCAATACCTTCAGGACCTACTTTTCATTAAAAAAATTTATTACCTGCGGCTGCAAAGCCCAGCTTTTGCTTGAGACTGGTATGCTATCAATCTAAGATATTATCTAATAGAATAACATTGTGGTTCAGCCTCCAGTGTTCAGCTAGTCTGGTGAAGGTTCACAGCAAGAATAATTTACTGTCTTACATGGGGCCTGTAATAAGGGTTATAATATATTCATAGCAAAAATCTCTTTCTGGCTTCCCTATGTCAACCCCACTCGATATTAAACCAATTGGTATTCTTATGCAAACATACCTTGAAAGTGACTATTTTATTAGAATTCTGCTTTGCTGGAATCCTGATTTTGTTAACATAAGAGGTTCAAAGCCCTCATTTAAATATACTTTAGCTGTCTGGCCAAATGCCAGTTGCTTTGTTAGAACAACATAATTTTGACATCTCAGGTAATAAGGTCTTACCTATTTCTCTAAGTTATCAATTTCCTCACCAGTTCTAACATTTGGCTTTATTAACATTGAGTCTAGCTCTTATATTACCTTTATCATGCACTACAGTGTTAACAGAAATTGCAAAAACCTAAGTGCAAAGTTTCACTTACGTTGTTAAGAAACAAATACTGTGATTGCTTTGACACATACTGGCTGTTTTCCATAGCTCTATTTGGGTATGACAAGAGTAATGTCCATTATAGTAGCATATATGCTACTGCAATACAGCCAGACAATACTGCAAAAAATGAATCAGAGAATGGTTTGGGTTGGAAAGGACCTTAAAGCTCATTCAGTTCCAAACTCCTGCCACAGTGTCTGAAGGGGGCCTACAAAGATGCTGGAGAGGGACTCTTCATGAGGAACTGTAGTGATAGGACAAGAAGTGATGGGTTTAAACTGAACCAGGGGAAGCTGAGGTTAGATCTAAGGAAGAAGTTCTTTACTGTGAGGGTGCTGAGGCACTGCCACAGGTTGCCCAAAGAAGTAGTAAATGCTCCATCCCTGGCATTGGTCAAGGCCAGGCTGGGCAGAGCCTTGGGCAACATGGTCTACCGTGAGGTCTCCCTGCCTATGGCAGTGGGGCTGGAACTAGATGATCTTAAGGTCCTTTCCCACCCTGACTATTCTACGATTCCATGATTCTATGGGCAGAGACACTTTCCACTAAACCAGGTTGCTGCAAGCCCTGTCCAACCTGGCCCTGAAAACTGCCAGAGATGGATGACAGTATTTCTGCATTGAAGATATTCAGAACACACAAATAAAGAATGGGCGACACGAGCAAAAACACGTAACGATTTTGTCAACCAAGAAGCACCAATCCATATTCAGACACAAAGGACCAATCCATATTCAACTGCAGAACACTTTGCATTTTGTTCATAGGAATAACACTTCAAAACATACAGAGGTGTAAACCTGGTGGCATTTCATTTTAGTCTTATTAACAGATTCATTTTACAGTCCAATTTCTGTATTTCAAAACCTCTTTATGTAATTTTCCCTCTCCAGCAGCATTGAATACATTCACACATAAACACGGTGCCAACAGAAGGAAGTGAGAACCATCACAGAAACACTTCTGCACAGGATAGACATAAAGAAGTCCATAAATGAATTTTCACTTGCCAGTGCTGCAGTCTAATATTCAGGAAGGGTTCATGAAACAACCTGACATTACTACTAGAAATTAAACAAGAAAACAAAAAGGAGACAAATTAGCAGGATCCATCTGCAGAGACATCTGTTCTACTTGGAGAGTAAACAAGCTCTTCTCTAAAATATATGTAAACAAAGCACAGCCTAAGTGTTTTGGCATACAAACATATTCAAATCATTAACTTGCTGAAAAATACAAGCAGCAGTGGCACAACATTTATATTCATGTTATCTGGAGCTAATTTCA
>JASSUY010054757.1:0-69160 GCA_032466535.1 Forpus xanthops | reverse complement strand
ACTGGTGTTATCAGCACTGTTCCCAAGCCGAAAATCCAAACCACAGTGCTACACCAGCTACTACTTAAAGGGGAAAACAGACTGCTGCTGCTGAACCCATGACATAAGCAGAACACACCTTACGGTCTGTGATGAATAACAGAAAGTAACTACCTGGATGATGCTGCTGAGGGCTCAGGCATGTAAGTGAACAACATGTAATTTCTGAGTGAATGTTAAAATGCACCTCAAAGCTACATTGCAATGTTCATACCTAGAACATCTCAATGGATTCTGTTAGTGAACACTGCCATTACTAGTCAGTTACAAGGACATTTTATCCTGGGCAATTTGCAGGTTTATATGACTGTTTTATAGTTATCCAGCTGAAACAGCCTGCCAGAAATTCATTCACAGATAGAGTGACAGTTGCCCCTTACATCTCTTCAGGAAGCTCAAAAATGAGATTTTCAATAATGGGAGCTGATATAAAAATAAATTTAGGCTCTCTATTTTAATCTCATACACAAAACATGACATGCTTCATTCATCATTTAGAATACCAGCTTAATGCACAAGCACTGTCAGTGCAACAGGGCCTTTTTTAAGGTATGTGCGTGGTGCCTGCCAGCCTATCTCTGATTAGAATCAAGATCAACATAAGTAAATTCTGGTTAACTCTAATACGCAGCCTGCTGTCAGGAAACTCTTTGTAGTTTGAACCATCTTTTACCAGTAAGCATCTCCTGCTGAATTTCTTCACTGATGTCAGTGTGTCAAGTTGCTGCGCCATAACAGCAGTAGGACGGCTGTACAAATGCTAACATGGAAAAAAATAAAGTGCCTACTCCCTTGCAGAGCTTCAATTGCATTTTGCTTCTAGAGGAAAATGCTATTCTTCCTTTCTCCTTGAACATGTTTTCAAGCAGGTGAAAATCATAATTTGGAAGTGACAGAGAGGCCTTATTTGTAATTGATTTTAAAACTCTACCCATCTAACTGATGTGATACTTGATTGATAGCCAGAGAAAATGCAAAAATGCTTCATCATCAAGAATAGGCAACCAGTTTCAATTTTACATTTTCTTTTCTTAAAACAGTCTGTGCCAGACCTGTGGGCTTATCTGTTGCAAAACTCAACTCAGGTGCTAACATTCATGGCAATACCTTCAAAATCAAGCAGGATGTGGGCCAGGTTAGCTCCATCAGCAGTCCTGCCAAATAACACATGCTGGGAAAGAGAAGTTGATTTTGCCCTCATGCTCCCTTCCAGGCCTGAGCCTCACTGCAGGGAGGTCTTACTCCTGCTCTGTACGTCTGTCTGATAGGTGTAGGTGGTTACCCCAATCTGTCAGCCATTTGCTCCAGGGCAGAGGTGATGGAGGGTGGGCAAGCTGCAGCCATGCTGAGTTCCTCATAAAGAAGAGGAGGTACTTTCCCTGCTCGATTTCAGTATTGATTTCAACACTGAGGAAGACTGGCCAGATGATTGCTGCATTTTTTGCCACTCATAGTTAGTACCAGGCTTGCCTCACTTGGGGTTTCATGGGATGCTTCAGCTGTGGCTGAATGGACACAATTGAGCAAATTGCCCTGGGTCAGCTGAGCCACATTAACACAGTGGGAATTTGCTCTTAGCCCATCAGCAAGATGAAGTAAAATACAGTCACATAAATTTATTTCATTAAGAATTTAAGACAATGTACTTTATCTCAGGCTGTGGGCTAAAAGCACTCACAGGGATATTCATGGTATTCAGTAGGTATAAGGTAATTACTTACATGTCTGTAACTCTCTTTTTGGGGAGAGAGGTGAATGGAAAGAGGAGGCTGGCTGCAAAACTGCCCTCTATGGAAAAAGAAATGGATGTTTTGCCTCTTCACAAATACTCCAATTTTCTTGTAGATTCCTGCTACCAATCTTGATCTTCTTTTCATTGTGTTATTGAACTCCTTCCTCTCTCACTTTTCCACAAAGTGTATGAGGTTTTGACTTGCACCGTACATACCACTTCTCTAAAGAATCTTTTTTTTACACAGAAAGCAAAGGTTTCTGTACACAGAAAACAAATGTTGGTGAAAAGGCAACAAAATTTTTCCTCCAACAGCTTCGTGATCTGCTAGAAGTTCTACTGAGCTATAGACCTCAGTCTGGAGAGGAGTTTCACTCCAGGAGCAGCACAACCCTGAAAGCTATGTGTAGGCCTGTTAGTTTACAACACATAGTCAGCCGGTTTTGACCTCGTGGTTAGATGTGCAGGAAATTTGAGTGAATACAGCTGCAAGCAAAGTTTTGGTGTTCACCTTCAAGTCTTTCAGCCTACAAATTCTGAATAATATCCTGCCTATCTTAAAATGGCCACCAGAATTAACTGAATTTGCCTTTTTCAACCTGTACACATGTTGCTGTAGGATGTGAGCTGTTATCTGTATTTAATTTGAGAAAATGAACTATCTTGTGAGCTAGCATGATGGCTAACACTTTAGTCCCCTGTCGTAACTGGGGCCACACACTGCTGTATTGCCATGCTGACTAGTTTTTAGGGGAGTTATGTTGAATCAAGGATGATCTGTGAGGAAGGAAATGTAGGTATTAAAACACCCACATAATCCAGACCTAAATATAGAAACCATCAAAATATCTGCAAAACTTTGTATCTTATGATCTTAAACTATCCGAACTCTTGATTTTTCCCACTTCCCACGTACAGTTTGTCGTAATTTCTTGTGGTATGCTGTCAAACGTAAGCTGTAGGTAGAAGTGAATGAGAAGTTTAAAGTCATTTAACCTAATTAATTTGGTCCTTTCACGAAAAATATTCAGCCAGATTTCTTCAAATGGATTGGAGTATAAGCACTTCCAGCAAGGATTATGTTCAAGTTTCCAATTTGCTTTGCTTATGTATTGGAGAAGGTGAACTCCTTCAATCAATTAAATGTCACAGAAAGTCAGTCCAAAAATTTCATTATTATAGGTGAATTCCTTTGGAAATAAAAGAGAAGACTGAGATACAATTAATTGTCCAGTTCTTATTGAAAAACCCTAGTCCTTGTCTTCTAACAATTTGTTCATACACCTGAAGGCATTTAAACAGGAGAATTAGAGGTGTGTCCAATGAGTTTTACTCCCAGTCTTATTTTTCAGGTACTATTTTTGTTCATTTTACCCACAATTACTTTTTCAAAGCTGGATGAAAACCTGATATTCAAATTAAATTTTCAGTTTCTAAAAACAAGTTTGAAATTATGCAAGACATACCCTGCTTTTGGAGAATGTCACAACATAAGTACTTCCTTAACTGGACTTTGGAACACCTTCATTATAATAATGCTTCAGCCCTGGAAATCTTAATGTCTTTCTGGCACTGCAAATCTTCACTCTTCCATTTATACCATTGCTGAGCACAGGTATCATGTGACTTTTCCTTCATTTCTAAGTGAGGGAGCTGTAAACAGAACTAATTTCTCCTGATTTATGGGAGGCTTGTTTCACAAATAGGCTTTACAGGAAGACTTTAAAGCGTACAAAAAGGACTTACCAAAGAGAATAACTTGGTCAATCTACACTCACAAAACAAGCAAGTGAACATAATCAGCTCCTGAGCCAGCTCAGAATGTCCAGAAAATTAATATTCCCCAAAAGAAAAGCCAGTTGAATTAGCTAGGGAAGAAGACAAGGAATATCAGGCATTATTGTATGCACTGCTACCTGTCACTTACGTATTCTTGTAACTTAAGGTCAGTAAGGATCCCTGGGTCATTCTTAGGTTGTGGCTTCTTTCCCAAAGCCTTAGCCTCAAAATCCTTATCGAATTAGTCATGTGGGTAGCGTTTTAATTTCCACTTCATCAGGGACACTGAAGAAATCTGAAGCTAGGCTTGCTTATTCTTCTGAATAAAAATGAGCACACATAAAAGGTATACTGAGCTAATACAAGAACAGTGAAGATTAAACATTCTGACTACAAACAGGAAGCTTGTCACCAACTCAATAAGCACAAGATCAGGCTAAAGTTTAGGTTTCAAAAGTGAATCTATGCAGAAATAAAACTGCATTACTTTGTATAAAGAGATAAATCACACTTATAAAGTTGAAGGCTTGGATAGGAAGATCCCAAGGCACCCCATGGCTTCATTGGTCAAAATATTCTTGCCAGCAGCAGGACCTAATGCATTAACACAACACAGCCTGTATTAGCTGATTCATTCAACAAGAGTGCTGCTCAAGCAAAGTTTTTTTCCTGCCTTTTATAGTGTATGGGAAGAAATCATAGCTTTTAAAAAGCAGAGGTTTTAATACAAAAATACAGGAGGAAAATTGCCAATTATAAAATACCAGTCTGACAGCGGATCACAGAAGAATAATATAACAACATATGCATATAAAACAGCAGAGAGACAATGTAATCTATTTCTTTTGGTATGCAAAAGTGCATAATTTTGGCAATTCTAAAGGAAGCTAACAGGAAGTTATCCTTTCATCAGACAGTTCGTTATCAACGACTGCACTTAGTTTAATTATATTTTGACTCTTAATCATGTTTCATGAAGCAGGTAAAATTCCTTTTTTCTACTAAGAATTTATATGCCACTTACAAAGAATAAGTATATCAAACACACAATTTCCCTGCACTTTCAGCAATTATATTCCCTTTCATACATTCATGACAGTAATCCAAAATAACCTTTCATGTCTCTCTTTAGTAGTAGCTCTGCTATATCTAAGAGCTATATCAGAAGCAAACCCATGAAATCTGGCAAGAACAACTGAAATGTTCTTTGGCAGTTATCTGTAGATGTATTAAAGATGTTGTGGTATTTAAAAATATTTACTGCAAATAAATTCACCTAATTATCATTCTGCCTTATGTATACTAGTAAGTACTAGCAATCCAACTTTACAGGACACTCCAGCAATGTTTGGAGGGAAAAGTTTAGAATTGTTAAGTTTTTTAGTACAGTTAGGTATAGAGGTCTCTAAAATTAATGGAAAATATGGCATAATTTACAATATAGCTAAGAAAATTCTAGTAAGGTATTAAAAATATGAAATAGGACAAGATTAAGCAACAACAGCATCAGTTTTTTCATGTTTTTTAAAACGTGTTTTGAGACTGTTTGGTCAAAATCACCACAGGTGAAGACATTAAATTTTTCACATTACTATGCAAGAAATAGCAAAAATCTCTGTAGGATGCAGAATGGCTGTGGATATTTGCTATCAGCACAGTGCAATGGTGCAGCTATATTAAGGCTGGACACCCTCTCAGGCTCCTGTCTTCTAAGCACAAACCTTGAGAGATGATGCCTTGCTCTTTGAAAAATGATTTTCTCTCACTTTTTGTATTTAACTGCAGAAACCTATACAATGTTTGCTAACTTCTTGATGTAATAGTTAAATAAAGCTCCCTGTGACAGGAAACAAAGTAAAACTACAGACACTGAAGCATCAGAAAAGTGAGTGCCCTTTAGTTCACTAGCATTTGTACCTTTTTGGCTAAGTCCATATTTGCTTGATATTTCCAGGAAAAGTAAACACTGAAAATTCTGTCGTGGATCTTGATTTTTCCCCAGCTTATAATAAAAAAACATTCAAATTTCACCGGTGTTTGACTACAACAGACACACAGAAATATATCACAATTGCCACCCCCTCACTTGGCTTAAAATTTAAAATAAGCTTTCACAAGGCTTTGGAACAGCCTGGGAAATAGTGAGTGCCCTTGAATTTAACCATTTAAGATTTAGTGGTAACACTGTTCCTTTTTGTCTATCAGTTTGCCTATCTTTGAAAGCTCTGTAGTGGGAAGCACAGGGGAGTTCCTATCTATCTCTTCACCTTGCAAGGGAGATACTGAGTACATAGGGTGAAGGGCTGAGCTGGTGGACTGATGAAGAGAGCAGGGTAAGAGATTAAATTATCTAGAATGTTATAAAAAGCAACAGGAAACCTGTCAGAGGGCTTGTAAATGAAGATATGATAAGACGAAAGAGAAACAGCTGGGGACAGTTTCATATCTTAGAAAACAAATCCTATTTTCATGTCTCAGCCACAGCTTATCACCTGAACACCCATCATCGCGGTCTTGACTGCATTGTTTACTGCCACTGTCTTGGCTGCTGTTCATCTCTTCCCTGGGCAGACTTTGGGCCTCAGTTTGGGTACCACTGCTCAGGACTTCCTAACACCAGTAAAAATTGATTTACACTTGTTGAGGATCCGGCTTCCTACCTTGCAACTGAAACAGGAGCAAGTAAGAGCTAAAGCTTTTAAAAGGCCCACTTATTACTGACACTCGAAGCAAGCAGAGTGACTGGAGCAGTTGAAAATTGATATCTCAGAAAAGCAATGTGGGGATTTCCAGGCATTCTTTTTAGTGTCATATTTGTGCCAAATGGGGATTCAGAATGTAATTGAGAAAGCTCTTCTAACACATGTTCACGTGTCTCCCAACAAAAAGATGTTAGCTGAAGACAGAACAAAATACAGAAAACAGTCAAATGGCTTAAGAAAATTGAGCAGCCAGAAAGCCCACTAAAGGCCACAGCATTCTAGTGCACAGGAGAAACTGCTGGCTGAAATGAAACAGAAATCTCCCTGCAGCCATTCTATGTGCTGTGCAAATGGTCAAATGTAGCTTTCAACTTTGAAGCACAT
This sequence comes from Forpus xanthops, assembly GCA_032466535.1. Taxonomy (NCBI): domain Eukaryota; kingdom Metazoa; phylum Chordata; class Aves; order Psittaciformes; family Psittacidae; genus Forpus; species Forpus xanthops. The sequence continues at coordinate 62,524 of JASSUY010054757.1, read as the reverse complement.
TTTGCTAGAGAAGAGCATTCTCTGTTCTGTTTGTTACTGGCTATCCTTGCTCTTTCTCTCCACTTCACTGACTCGGAGAATAATGATCAGTTACTGGTATTGCAAGAGATCCAATAACCTTTGTAAAGCCCAAGGCAATACATAGCACCTCTTTGAAAACCAAGATGATCAGGAGCAGCAGAGGTAGTATGTATATATCAGAGCAGAGTGCAGGGTAAGAACAAACATAGCAAACAAGCAAGGCTGTTATGTGGCAACTAGGAATCAGAACCATTCAAGTAGAATATGTCATGAAATGTTGGGATAAGAAAATATCCAAAAAGAGATCCGAGACTAAGAGTTTCTTCATCAAATGAGTGTCAAAGTAGGCATGTCTACAAAGAGTCAAAGGGAGATTGCTGAGAAATGGCTTGCATGGCCAGAAAGCAAGCCAGACTAGGACGAAAGCAAAAAGCCACAAGGTCGCTGAAGTGGCCGTAATAGCAGGGCTAATGTAACCGTGATAAGACCATAACACATTCCTGAGAGGAATATGGAGAGAATACATACAGTTATCAGCCTAAAGTCACTTACAGCTTTCCAAGACTGATTGTTCATTCCGCCACAATGTAATGCATTCATTCTGAATAGAAACCAATCTTTTGAAGATTTCTACTCTCCTTTTAACCTGAAATCTAAGGCAGCAGCCTTAGATTTTTTCTTTCTCCTCACAAAAAAATCCAGGTCTCCTCTAGCCTTGGGAAATATCTTCACCTTTTCATTCTCACTGAATACCAAACACAGGTTGCAACAGGTAGATATTCTTATTGTATCAATAACAAAATCTTATTCTGTTAAACCTAACCACACTTTTAAGATACTGTGAGAAGCACACTTCCAGTAGCTCTTTGCTGATTTTTCACCAGTAGAAAATATCATCTCTCCCTTTCCTCTAAAGGGTGCCTATATCATCCTACAACCACAGCTTCCATATTGCACAATTGCTAGAGAGTGGATGGGTCAGCCAATGAAGTAGTGTTTGTTGAGGGAAAGGAGAAAGTGACTGATGAACTTGCATATCTCTGTATCAGGCTGTTCAAGACAGTCTGGGAAGCCCTTCATGAAGAGCATCCTTCAGTTGCGGTCCCACCATGTGCTGCAGTCTGCGCCAGTTTCAGGGCCAGTCAAGCCCATCAAGCTGCTGTACTTTCCAGGCTTCTGACTGGAATTTCCATGATTTTGACTAGATTTTCCATGCCTTACATGAGGTTGCAAAAGTCTTACACAATTGCACAGATTAAGAAAAAACAGCCAAAGGCTGAAATGGTGTGTATAAAGTTTTGTGGACATGGCGCTTCTAAGTATACTACTTTGTCCAGGTAGTAAAGATCTGAGCATATGAATAACAGAAGGACAGCTTCTAGTAACCACAATTAAAAGAAAAGAGAAAAAAAAAATAGGCCTGAGCGAGACCCCTGAACTGTCTCTGCAGGACTAAGCTTGAGGAATAAAAGGAAGTACAAAAATAAATAACCTCTCCATTAAGGTCAAGCTGTTGTTAAAGTGGCGTCTGGACAATCCTTTTTTTACCATCCTCTGCCTGATTTTTTAGCTGATTCATAACATTGCAAATGCCAGCCTGGATCACTCACTTCTCTCCCCCGTATACTCTGCAGCAAGATGAAAATACGCACTGTAGAAGTTTCTTTACCCAGGCATAAGTTTTTCTTTTTTGCTGAAGTATTCAGTTTTTTTTTTAAATATTCTTCCATTTTCTAAAGAAGAACTATTTACAAATCATATCTTTTTGGGGCAGAATATCAGTAACAATAATTTCACATGGCAATCTTGAGAAGCCAAAAAAACCAATGCTCTGTGTTGCCCCTGGCAACTTTTTGACCAACCACTAATTACACTGTAAACAGCTGAGCAATGCAGAAAAAGATGACCTATGTCTAAGTTAACTTTGCACAAAGTTACTAAGGGTGGCTCTGTATCTATAAAATGATAATGCTGCACATTCAGTTCTGCATTTAATTAAAAGACAGAAATGCAAACTTCTAAAATGTTTTTATAATAAATGAAGGTGGGCAGGATGGGTGAGGTGTGAGTTCCCTGTGCTGGAGGTAGGCAGCTAACAGTTATTTATCGTGCACCTAACTGGGGAGGCTGAAGCAAGTGTAGCTGGAGCAGTTTGGAGAGTCTTCAGTAGCTGAAGAAGGATGTGACTTCTGCAGTTTTTTCTTACAGTTCTTGTTTAGGTGACCAGTTTGGGTGACCTTTTTATTGGTTAGGTGAAACAAACAATGGCAATATGAAACACCGTAAGGGAGGCTGTGTGAAGTGCTGACAAGGAAGAAAGGTATTCAAGGGAAAAAACTGGTAGAAGAGAATTAGGATCACTCGTATTTTGTCTCTCTAAACAGCAGAGATCCAGGTCTTTTTCCTTGTGATTACGGGAGAGCATGACTTAATTTACCATCTGCAATTCGAGCTTTAATTAAGGGTAGGCTAAACTACCTTTGCTTATGCTGCTGACATGAGTCTGGATAATATGTATCCAACCTAGATAGCTGTCTGTCTCTCAAACCAGGTCAGCTACAGTCTGTTGATGGAACAGCAGAGTCTTGGATCTTAGCTTTGCATCTACCAGTTTTGCTTGTTTGTCTCAATTCAGGACATACCAACTAGCATTTCAGTAGTACGTCTAAGGCTATCTCCTCCACATCATGCTGCAGTACAGATAACAGAGTAGGAGCCAAGCCAAGATCAGCCAAGAAAACAAAGTGATACTTGACTTACAGAATCAGAAAGAGTATCATGGAATATATTTGGTTTACACTAATGAGTAAATCAACATCAGAGAAAACATCTGCATCACCTCCTGTGTCTGATCCCCTCATAAGAAAACCACCAGTGTCAGCTCGTTTGATTCTTAAAAAGCAAAACTGAAAATCCAGCCTTTGTAATCTTCAATTGAACCAGTTGGTGGAATGCAAATGCAAAGAATGAGATGTCTCACTGTTCCCTGTAATCTGAATCTAAAGACACTAAACCCACAGAGATACATTAAAGTCAGGGAGCCCGTCAGGAGAGCAGATGGCAAAATGAACAATAATGCAGAAAAAAAACCACTAAACCTCTTGCTGGCACTTAATAGTAACATGGGTAGGACAAATCTCACCAGGATAGAGAACATTAACAGCCTGTTTGTGACAAAATGAAATAAAATTATTTGAATTGACACTTACATTCTCATAAATCTGACCGACACATCTATTATTACTATTTTGCCCTGGGACTTCAGCCTTAGCTTGGGATGCTGAAAGTTGCTTTCATTAGAAGCAAACATGTGATGGAGCTCAGCACCCCTGACACAATTCAGTTTCTACAGTCCTATTTAAAGGCAGACAGGAGGACTCACCTGACAGAGCACAGCCTATGTTCACAGTTCCCAGCCTATTTCTGCCAACAGTCTGCCCTGAAGGTCTGTCTCCAGGGGCTCTCCCTGGGAGTCTGTAGTGCTGAGGCTGTCCTGAGTTTCACTGCTGCACCTTTTGCAGCTTTTTATATAGGTAGTTTGCTTTCTCTCTCTTCTAATTACAGTTCCATCAATCAAAGCTTTAGTCTTTTTTCTGGGTCAAATCCCAGGAAAATCTTCTGAGCTACATTCAGCTAGATAAACCCCATGTTTCAAATGGTGCCTGTTGTTAGGTGTCATTGAAAAGGAACTGAATTATTGCCTCAATGTATTCAGAAATATGGCTGCTATATTGACCCACACATCTATGCGTATCTTTCCTTATGACATACGAGCACACATTAGAGAAAACGCTGTTTTCAGCAGGAGACCCTCTGATCTAAGTTTATGGTTGCTCTGGTCTCCATTTGAACACTCAGCTGACAGGCTTCAGCAGGTATCTTGCTTTCTGTGGTTTAGATGCACTTTCCTGAGAGCTGGCCTTTTGCACAGTGACAACCACCTCTGATCCTTGGGCACTCTTGAGCAAATGGGCATAATAGGAAAAGAGGCTCTTTACTTCTTTTCTCATATATCTCAGTCAACCAGTCACCCTCCATGTGCTCTCCGCTATGTGGAGTGCCACAAGACCTGCTGTGCCCAGTAAGAAGAGGGAGAAAAGCCTCATTACAGTGTCCATATTTTGTATGTCTCACCAAGTAAAGTTTTTCTCAGTTTTGTTTTTCCCATCTTAAATAGCTTTCAAAAAAAAAAAATATCCAGCAATTAAAATAGAAAAGCCTCCTCCAGATAGCTATCTAGAGAGAGATTTTCAGTCCAACATTAAACTCTGCTCCTTTGTATCTGGCCCTAAAAAATTCTTGCTGCCGCAAAGGTAATTGCAGAAATAGGCTCTACCAGCTGAGCTGATCCAAGAAGGCAGAAACACCAACGCCTCTTAGACCTCTGACATTTGTCTAAATAACTTGTGCCCTTTACTAATAATGCAGTGATGTTTAGGGGCCTGATCCAAGCCCACTGGCTTCATTGTCCCTCACTGATTTAGCCCAAACTTCCAGAAGGTTTTCAAAGCCTGGAAGGATGAGTGCTTTATGTATAGATGAAAAATACAGTCTGTGATGAGAAACAGAATAGCCTAAAGCCTTCTATCTCAATGCTGCTGATGTCTGCATGGTTAAAAATGAACTACCTAGGGCTATATGAACCTCTGGTGTTAGTCTGAACAATGCATTCACATTCATTTACCTGAAATCTTGATTTGGTTTATCGCATTTCATAACCACATGGAAGATGACAGCATTTCTTTAATGCTGAATCAGAGCAAAAAGTTTCCACATTTTAAACATATCAGCACAAAAGTAACCACTTCCACTTACCCAGGAGTACTGTAGGTCCATATCAGTCAGGGAATATGTAAGATGTGGCCGATGAGAAGAGCAAGTACAGTTTTCCCATTCTTCTATTTTTGAAATCAAGAAGTCACAAGGACAGAGCTGATTATCAGGAAATGGCTTCCAGTCACTCCACAAGTGAAATTCAGTTTCTGAATGGATTGAAATAGTTCCTAGATTATTAAGTCTGGAAGTGTACGAGTGGCCTAGAGATGCAGAAATAAAATCTGCCCTAGTCTCAGTCTCTTCTTTGCCTCTCACGTTGTCTTTCCATGTTTTCTTTTCCTGAGGTTTCGTCAGTTTCATGCAAGAAGTTAGTGCTTCTTCATCCTCTTCAGAAAGATAAGCATCTTCTAATGAATCTTTAAAAATGTAGATACTTCTGTTATAATGTGTTGCAATTCATAGGGAAAATAGTACACATTTTTTCTTATATGCTGTCTGTTGTATTCTATGTAGTGAAAAATGACAAGGAATCCATAAAAAACAATAATTTGGGGGATGCAAAGGATTTTGTACTGGGTCAGACATCTGAGCCACTTGGTAAATTTGTCTTTTTCCCTCAAAGGCACTGGTTCTGCACTGAACATGAAAATTTGCTGAATGTTGTATTGCTGCATAGTTGCAGAAAACATGAATTTAGCTTAAATACTGGAGAAGTTTGGAAAGCTCTTCTGTGTAATTTGTCTCTCACCCCTTCCCATACTACAACTATATGTTGTAGTTACAAAGTAGTTGCTGGAATCTAAATTTCTTCATGTGCTTCAGCCCAAGCAATGACTTGGCTGGAGCAGTAATTCATCAGATAAAGTCACTTTGCTAGTATTTGTTTTAAAATAATCTTGTACACAAAAGCATTGTACCACAAATGCATGCACTGTTAAATTAATGTTGGCAAAACGAGTTCAGATGAAGAATAACTGCACAGTTAGGTCAGTGATCGATAGAAGAATCCAGAAAATAACCTGAGCTCAGCATCAGTTTAGAATTCCTGCATCTTATAGCCCTAGCCAATCAGATATGATGAGAAGCCTTCTTGCTTATCACACCAAAGACCTTCCTGTGCTCCCAGCTGCTACTGACTCATGGATTAATGCTGAAAGTTATCTTCGTATTTGTGAATTTTACCTTTCAGATATGAAACATGATACAAAACTAGGAACTACTCTCAAAACAAATTGCCCCCCCCAGCACAGAAGCCCCACTGTTATACAATTCTATTTAGCTAAAATCCCCACTTGCAAGATATACTGTTACAAAACTCAAGCCAGTGTGACAGGAAACAGGTTTTCACACTATGAGGAAGTCAGCACTAAAGTGATATCACAGTAACATCTCAGTTGGGGTTTGAAAATTGTGGGTGGTGAATGACAGACCAGGACAGGAGTGTTTACAGTTATGTTCAATACAGTGTCAATTTGCCAAATGCTGGAAAGAATGCTGATATGATGCTTTACTTACTGAGGGGGAGCAAAACATGTTTGACATCCTCTAAGCCTTGTGTACTTGTTTTTTTGGTTCGAACCAATTTCTGCAATCTTTTTAATGTTCCCATGGACTCTGCTTTATCATCTGCTCCTGTACCCTGGTAAAAAACCCCAAAGATGTTAAAGTATCCAAACTGTACACATTAAAAACTAAGGGTAGCATGGTGCTTATTTTGAAAAAGTTAAAGTCTGAGATTCAAAGGCTTAACTGTCTACATAATGCTTTAAAAGTTAGGCACTTCCTTATGTGGGACCAGTAAATGCAAAAGTATGAAAAAGGCAAGTCACAAGAGGAATCAAACTTGCTGTTTACTTATAACCTTTTAATAATACCCCAGTATTACTTAATACTTAATTCCAGATTAGTTCTAGAAAACATTTTATTATATGCATTCACTATATTATCCAGAAGCATTTTGTATGCACAGAAATCCCAGAAGTGCATTAAAATCTGTGTGGGAGTGTGTTCTGAAATACCAATGTCTTCCTTTATTCAAGGCCTTATTTGCTTTCCTAGATTAAATGCCAATAATGTAAATGACAATTCAGATCTGTTGTTATACATTCCAACAGTGTCCTACTGGAGAAACTCAAGATTAGGGTACTACAGACTCCTAGATCTGGAACTATGTGAACATGTGGCCATCTCACAAGCTTCCACTTGCATTAAACTAGCTGTTATTTTGCAAATCGATCCAGAATCACTTGAGTTTTCTTGAATCTGACTCTTAACTTCCCTGTGATCTTCAGAGAGAAATTTCATACTCTGACAGCAAATAACCTCTCTTCATAGTTATACACTGTGTTTCATACGGGATATGTGCTTTTCATTAGAAACTAAAAAAGTAAATATATTAGAAATTAATAGAACTGTAATTCACTGATGGCTACTTTCTGGATCAATACTGTCTGGCTTCTATGGATGTTTACCTGTTTACACTGATAACAGATTTGGCCTATTGTGGCAATGCAGTTTTGGCAATATTACAAGTGATTAAGTGTTTATGCTGATGTTATTAGAAGGTAGAAATGCACTCTCCCTAGCAACTAGGTCACACATCATAGCTCCTTTCTGCTTCCTCTTATGCGTAATCCTTTGAGACAGTCATCATGGAGTTTGCCAGCACAGTCTAATGTGTAGTGGGCAGTTTGTTTAGGGGTGGGTCTCAAGAGATTCTGAAATCCTCAGCTTTTATTTGGGTTAGAGGCTTTTAACTAAGTCTTAGTGTGAAGCACGTCTGAAGCCCCAGCATTCACATATTATAAGTTACATCCACCCGCTGTAGCAATGATAAGGGAGAGAGGGTGTATGTTAATTTCAGGTTTAAAAAAAGACCATGGTTCACTTGCAGATAACTGCTTAAAAAGATGGCTGTGCTTCAAGTGCCAAAGGTTCAGATATTTTTCTATAAAGACATGAGGTTCTGTAAGCAGAAATAGAAGTCCAAGATTTATGTGCCCAGGCAGAGAATATTTTAATGTGTATTTAGTTAATTTTTTGTCACTAGAAGATTGTGTTGGAATTATAATAAATCAAAGCAGAGTTAGTGAGTCTAAAAATAGGTGTGATATTCCCCTGTATATTTAGATATTTGATTTTAAACCTTGGAAGGATTTATACCAAATGATTTGCACTACCAGTTCATCTTTGTTCAGCTATAAATCCGCATGGGGACTTAATAGCCTACAGAATCTGCTATATATTCCTCATGTATGACCAATGGATTAATAATATTTGAAACTGTCTTGAATCAAGCATCAACTAGTGAAATAAACATATACCCACATGTGTAAAATTACACACACAAAAAAAAATCTAAAGCTAGTTTTTTCTTTCACCGCTGTTCTGATGAAATATTCTTAGCTATGTAAAATATTACTACTAGTAGTAGACTATCTCTAGATACACGTGTAATGGTTTCTTTCACGGTAAGGTTCCACGCATGCTGATAGAGCTATAGTGAATTTTTTCACTAAAGATAGGACCTTACAACTCCTATGGTCCTTCTCTTGCTAAATGCTGAGTAATGCAGAAGTTCCCATAGTAGATAGCACTTGGGTTCGGATTCCTTTCTTCTCAGCAGCATCTTACATTGCTTGAAGCCTGCAGACTGTCCTGGGAACTAGGACTGAACCATAGGTGCATAGCAAGAAGCTAGAGAACTGAATGTATACACCCTTGCAGGTCTCCCATGCCTTTTTCAAGTGATGGCTATATTAACATTTTAATTTCGATCACGGGCATATATTTAAAGTGAATTTAAGCAAGCTGTGTTTTGGTCTCAAAGAGACACAGAGTTCATTACAAATGAACTTGAGATGAAAGGTGCTTTTCAGAAGTACAACTAATAAACTCCAGCTATTATTGGATGTCCAACAGAGAGGATCTGTACACAGGTATCTGGCCCACAGTCCATATAGTATGGACATCAGTTCATCAGCACAAACAGCTCTCCTGTGCTGATGCATATTATTCTATGCTGGTTGCTAGTAAAGACAAAATACATGTGCTTTCAACTTCTATCATTTGAAGAATTTATTTCATTTTGTAGACTAATAAAACCTAGTGGTTTTTGGGTTTAAAACTCTTTAGGTCTTCTTGAGGACCTTAAATGTAGGATAAGAGGGGTAATGGTTTTAAATTGAAAGAGGGGAGATTCAGGCTGGACGTAAGGAAGAAATTCTTTGTAATGAGGGAGTTGAAATACTGGCACAGGCTGCTCAGAAATGTTGTGGATGCCCCATCCCTGGAGACATTCAAGGCAAGGCTGGATGAGGCTCTGGGCAACCTGATCCAGTTGAAGATGTCTCTGGTTGTGGCAGAGGGGTTGGGCTAGATGACTTTTGAAGGCTTCTTCCAACCCAGACTATTCTATGATTCTATAAGGTCTCAGCAAATCCACGTTAGAGTTCTAGACTGCTCAGGGCCCTTTTACAGACTGTATCTGTATATTCATCCACTGTGGGCCAAATCCAAACATCCGTAGATGAGTCATATTCTGATTTGTATTTCAAAACCCCTCTCCCCCCTTCCAAATTCAAGATAGCAGGACTGCTATCTTGAATTAGTTAAAGAGGGAAATTGAGGTGTAATTTTTCAGTCTCTCATTGTGAGATGTCTTTACAAAATAAATCACAGTGGGTTTAAAATGCTAATGTTGCTCTAATTTAAAATCTTTTGTAGTAGTAATCATTTGTTCACTTATAAGTAACGATACAAAAGCAACATAATGACTTTGAGTTATGATCTGGGACTTCATCATGGAGACATCAAGATAAATGGAAGATAATCTACTCAGATAATTTTATTAATGGGAAACTCTAATCCTCTTTACCTTAAAAGCACTCATTTGGTAGAGTCTATTGTTAGTGAAATGTCAGAAGTGCTTAAATAGTAAATACAGTAACCCCTTTTTATGGGGAAAAAGATCTCATGTAATATCAGTTAATGATGGTGTAGCTTTTAAGTACACCGTATTTTTATTACTTAAGCCTTCAAATCCAGAAATTTAGTTGCCTATCCAAACAGAGGTAAACATTTTTTGAAATCCATCCATGGGTAAATGAAGTTGCTAAGCCACTGTCCATCATATTTGAAAAATCGTGGCAGTCAGGTGAAGTTCCAGATGACTGCAAAAAGGGAAATATAACCCCATTTTCAAGAAGGGAAAAATGGATGAGTGGGGAACTACAGACCAGTCAGCCTCACCTCTGTGCCTGGCAAAATCTTGAGTGGATTCTCCTGGAAGGCATGCTGAGGCACATGAAAAACAATAAAGTGCTTGGTGACAGCCAGCATGGCTTCACTAGGGGGAAATCCTGCCTGACCAATCTGGTGGCCTTCTACGACATGGCTACGGAACACATGGATAGGGGTAGAGCAGTTGATGTCATCTACCTGGACTTAAGCAAAGCATTCAACACTGTCTCACATGGCATCCTTGCTTCTAAGTTGGAGAGACATCCATTTGATAGGTGGACCACTCGGTGGATAAAGAACTGGCTGGATGGCAGCACACAAACAGTTGTGGTCAGTGGCTCAATGTCCACCTGGAGACCAGTAATGAGTGGTGTCCTCCAGGGATCAGTGTTGGGACCGGTCTCGTTCAACATTGTCAGTGACATGGACAGAGGGATTGAGTGCGCCCTCAGCAAGTTTGCTGATGACACCAAGCTCTGTGGTTAGTTTGATACATTGGAGGGAAGGAATGCCATCCAGAGGGACCTTGACACACTTGTGAGGTGGGCTGATGCCAATCTCATGAAGTTTAACCATGCCAAGTGAAAGGTCCTACACCTGGGTCAGAGCAATCCCAGGCACAGCTACAGGTTGGGCAGAGAAGAGATTCAGAGCAGCCCTGAGGAGAAGGACTTGGGGGTGTTGTTCAATGAGAAAATGAACATCAGCTGGCAGTGTGCTCTTGCAGCCCAGAAAGCCAACCGTATCCTAGGGTGTATCAAAAGGAGTGTGACCAGCAGAATGAGGGAGGTGATCCTGCCCCTCTGGTCTCGTGAGATCTCACTTGGAATATTGTGTGCAGTTCTGGTGTCCTCAACATAAAAAGGACATGGAACTGTTGGTACAAGTGCAGAGGAGGGCCATGAGGATGATCAGGGGGCTGGAGCACCTCCCCTGTGAGGACAGGATGAGAGAGTTGAGGCTGCTGAGCCTGGAGAAGAGAAGGCTGCATGGAAACCTCATAGCAGCCTTCTAATATCTGAAGGGGGCCTATAGGGATGCTGGGGATGGACTCTTCATCAGTGACTGTAGTGAGAGGACAAGGGGTAACGGGTTCAGACTTAAACAGGGGAAGTTTAGACTGTATCTGAGGAAGAAATTCTTTACTGTAAGGGTGGTGAGGCACTGGAATGGGTTGCCCAGGGAAGTTGTGAATGCTCCGTCACTGGTGGTGTTCAAGGCTGGGCTGAACATAGCCTTGGGTGACATGGTTTAGTGTGAGGTGTCCCTGCCCATGGCAGTGGGGTTTGGAACTAGATTATCTTAAGGTCCTTTCCAACCCTAACTATTCTATGATTCTATGATGTAGAAATCTGACAGCCTATTAAGTGAACTGACCATCATGGTCTCACAGTTTTAGTGTGTGTCCCAGTGACCCTCAGCCACAGCTTAGTGAAAGCATGCATAAAAGTGAGAAAAACCCATTGAATGCTATGATCTGGTTTCAGACAATTTTCTTTCTACTTACATTATCTGGAATCTGGTATCTCTAGCTGCTGCTGTTGAGGATATTAGAAAAAGAAGTGCAGTGACAGTATGTGCAGTGCTGCTGGTTGGACTAGTAATGTAGGCTAATTTAGAGTATGCTACTTTCTGGTACCTTCCTTCTCTGTGGAAGGGGAAGGATGTTTCAAAAGTAACTCTGGGAGAATATTGAAGACCAGTGCACTGAGCAGTAAGTCTCCACTCATAAAAAGCTGTTCATTTAAAATACATTTAGAGACTTAAATTTCTACCCCTCTATGTTCTAGGGTCAGAGCATTTCCTCCATTGAATATTACAGCTGTGCTTTTGCCCAGTCTAAAAGCAAAGCTGTCTATAGGGAAAGAAATCTTTCATAAATAAGAATATTCTTTATTTCTTTGCTTAATGGGTTTTAGCCATGAAAAATCACATCATACCACAAATAGAAATGAATAATGAAAAAAAAATATGTCAGAGGCTACCCTTTAGTTAACAAATAATGCGCATGAAGTGTGCATGAATTCCTATGGACAAATATAAACATTTTAGAAATGCACTCATAAAAATGTATTACTGAAAAAAACCCTAAATTGTGTCTGTTAAACTGTTTTCAGTTTATCCAAAGATATTCTAAATACTTTAAAACTCTTTGCTCACTGAGACGTTATGGGGATTAACCTGGTGACAGAAATTCAGCAATTTGGAAGCTAAGTGTAAAACACTGTTGGTCAGATTCCAGCAATCTCAGTCCTGTTGAGCACTCTCTTTCCTGGGTATAACTGCATTAATTTCGATAAAAGTACTTGCACAGCATGTCATTTTTCAGCATAAGAAATTTAGTCATGGCAGAGTTTAACCTCTGGAATTTTTCCTCAACTGGTTCGCCTTTCCTAAAAACTACAATGATTTTATCATGATTATCTATACATTTAAATTCAGAGTAAATTTTAATAGTGAGAAGACAAAAAATTATTGCATATTTACTGTGTCAGTGGTGCTATCATTATTGTATCATTATTGTTTAATTTCTGTAATGTTCTAGTAACACCCTTGCTTCACAGAGTGAATATTAAAATAATACATCATGATAGAGAACTTTCTGCTTTATTTATACAAAAGGTAGTTCTGTAAAATACATTGAATTTGGATAAATTTTGTGTTAAAAATGTCAGTAAAGCCACCGTTTAGTAATACATAGACAAATACAGTACAAATTTCTTTCATGTGCTCCTGTCCTCTATACATATCCGAACTTTAAATACTCTCGTTATTTAGTTTGGTATTCCAGCTACACAAAAAATGATGGCAGAGTCCAACTAAGCAGGCTAGGATTATAGGCAGATTTTCTCCTGGGAATCACAAAGCAATAAGAAACAGATATTCTATAAAAGATAAAGAAATCTCATGATTAGTAACATGGATACAGAGAAAGACCTTTCACCTTTTGGCAAAAGAACACACAGTATAGGCAATCCTAACTAAATCATCATGCTCTTCTAGGCCGCTAGCTGCTGATGATAAAAAAATGAACAATTTTGATGGCAACTTACCATTTCACTGTTACCAGCCACGCTTGGAACGTTAACTCGTGGTGGAATCCACTGCTCATAATTTATCACCTAGATGGGAAGAAAAGTAAAATAAAAAATCCAACATAAATAAGATGAATCAACATAATTTGTATTGCGTCACTGAATACAGATTGAGAGCTCAGCAGTCTTTCAACCCGGTGCTGTGTGCATATAGAAGCAATGGCTGACATATGGTAGTTGTTAGCCATTGAAATCAGTTTGATATTGAGCTGTCTTAATTTCTTTAGTTATCTGGGACTCAGTAACATCTTGGAGACAACACAGTGCATATGGAACAACGGCAGAGTCATACATTATCTCATGGGATGGTTCCTTTCTCAGTGAACAGGAAAGCCACAGAAAGCTTTCCTCAGTAGCAGCCCTCCCAGCTGAGGAGCAAGTGTCACCGATGCCTTTCTAAACAGGGCCTTGCTCAGTCTACCTCATTTTATCTGGCATGTTGAGCCCCAAGGGTGTGAGTTTGAATGGGATTATCAATGACAAAAAAATGGGAGGATCCCCAGAACTAAGCACAGACAAGACTATATACACTTTCATCATCTGCCCATAATCCATTTCTTGGTCACAGTGTCCTCGTGCTAGGAACACCATGAGAATACACTTTCCCTGGGGCACTGATGCAGTCCCTAGTGGGCAAGCATGACAGTGCTTATAGCCTTTTTCTTCATGAATATGAATGACACTTTGAAGGCTGATTGCAACCTAAGAATTTACGTGAGAAATGAGGCATGAAACATTTTTGAAAATGTATTAGCCCAAAGACTGCATTGCTTCATATTTTATGTCCTTCCCAATATGCTACAAAAGGTTTGAGCCATTAAGGGAGCCCTGCTAGACATGAACAAACAAGAACAAAGATACAAACAATAAATGCAGAAAGTAAAACTATTTTTGATGTTAAGGCACTATTATTACAGTGTTGCTCATGCTGTGTCCCTCAACCTGCACTTCTGTTTTCCAGCACTTACAGAATTAATGGAAATAAATGAGCATCTACTTAGGAAAGCACTCCGGGATGCTTATTTTCTCTCTTATTTTAGCAAGATGATAAAAAAAAAAAACAAAACAACAAACTAAAATGTTCATTCTTCAAGTTAAATTAAATCCTTAGGATTTCAGTTTGTGCCCATTGCCTCTCATCTTGTCACTGAGTACCACTGAAAAGAGTCTGTCTCTTTACTCCTTCCTTCAGGTGTTTGTACACAGGTATGACTCCTCTGAGCCTTTTCTGCTCCAGGCTGAACAGTCCCAGCGTTTTCAGCCTCACCAGGTATGGCAGGTACTCCAATTGCTTAATGATCTTCACAGCCCTTCATTGGATTTATTCCAGTATTTTCCCTGTTTGTTTTGTACTGGAGAAACAATAAGCAGAACCATTACCCATATGTGGTGAGTCAGCTCACCACTGCTGAGTAGACAGGAAGAATCACCTCCCTCGACCTGTTGGCCTCTGCCTAATGCAGCTTAAGACACTATTTGCGTTCTTTGTTCCAAGGGCATATCACTAGCTCATGGCCAACTTGGTCTCACCAAGATCCCAGGACCTTTTCTTTAAAGCTGCTTTTCAGCCAACTGGCCACCAGCCTGTATTGGCAGAAGGGGTTATTCCTCCCCTAGGTTCAGGACTTTGCACTTCCCTCTATTGAATGGCATGAGGTTCCTGTTCACCCATTTCTTCAGTCTGTTGAGGGCTTTCTGTTGGAAAAGTACAACTTTCTGGTGCATCAGCCACTTCCCCCAGTTTTGCACTAACTGCATTTGCTGAAGGTGCACTCCGTCCCACTGTCTATCTGAACAATGAAGATGATAAACAGTACTGGACCCAGGACTGACCCTTGTGGTAGATAATTAGGGACTAGTTCCCAGTGGGACTTTGAGCCACTAATCACATTCCTTTGAGCCCAACAGTTCAACCTGTTCTCAGTGCATCTCACTGTTCAATTTTCTAGTCATTATTTCACTAGTTTGTCCATAAGGAAGTTATGGGGGAGAGTGTTGAAAGCCTTAGTAAAGTCAAGATAAACAACATTCATTCTTTCCCCTCTTCCACCAAACTAGACATTTAATTGTAAAAGGCTCTCAGGCTGGTAAGGCATGATTTCCATTTCATAAATTCATGCTGACTACCCCCAATCACCTTCTTGTCCTCCATATATTTGGGAATAGTTTTCAGGAGAATTTGTTTCATTGCATTCCTAGGGATAGAGGCAAGATGGACTGGACTGTAGTTCCCTGCATTTTCTGTCTGGCCCTTTTAAGATAGAAGTCACATCCCCAGAAGCTTCCACTTCAACTGTGTGAGCTATGCCACCATATTTCTGTGATCATGGGACCACAGCTTTGCAACTGCATGCAGATCTCTAATTCCTCCTGTTTGTTCTCCATACTGTGTGCATCAGTATACAGGCATTCATTTGTGCTGGTTTTGCAGAAGTATGAGAACTTCCCCCATTGTGCTCTTCTCTCAGTATTTTCTTATTTGTGTGGATAATGCAGTATAACAAATGAAAACAGACATAATGAGACTATTTGGAAAGCTGAAAAGGGCATTACATCACTGTTTTCTCAACAATAATGAAAGCCAGAGGTAATGCTTACTAAAACTCAAAATAATGCTATCAACCATGAAATTTTTAAATAGCAGGTTGAATAGGTCCTAAATTGGTACCAAAGCTTGGAGGTGTCCAAGTCTTTACAGCTCCTTAGTCACATGCCCCAAAAGGCATACTCAAAAAAACAGAGAAGTCAAAAACTTTGTTTTTAAAATGAGGTGAAGGTTCATGGGGAGATGTTTTAATGGATTTTAAGGAAACTTCCACTTTTAAAAACCCATAAGCCTTATTTCTTATTATTGCTTCTTCCCCTTTTCCCTCCATATTCTATCAAGTCTGGAAAATGGCCTCTGAGATCTTAACTGGGAGCCCATCTAGAGGCTGTCATGGCAGTATAAGGGCAGAGCCAGAGATTTGTCACACTGAGGGAAGAACTGATGAGGGAAATCAAAGAATAATCTGCCTTCTTTATACTTACAAGGCGAGAGGAAGAGAAAATCAGACTGGTAAGTGGAAGAGGAAAGAGTTCTTTTCTCCTTTCCTTCCTCCTCACCTACCTTTTGGTAGTGCAAAGAAGAGTTAATCATGGGAACAAACTGACAATATGGAAATAGATAAAACCCTGAGGGAATGTAGGAAAAACCTGGAACATGTTGGCTTTCAAGTCACCAGTTCCAATATGCAGATCATTTGACTTTTCTTTTTAAGCCAGATCATGTCTCTAACCTACACTGGAGCTTAGCACTGTCTAATATCTGGGTCTTCATTGCTCTCTCTCTTATCTCAGATCCCTTCAGGGTGATGCATGTACATTTTTTTCTTATTTTTAATGTAGGCATCCAAAAGGATTTCTGGCATTGTTTAGAAACAGCAGAGGAAACTCAGCTTGGAGCCTTTTAAAAAGCTTAATGTTCACTTTGAATGTAATACCCTCCCCATAACAGAAAATTGGGCCAGATTTCTGGTTTTTAAATAATTTATTGTATTAATTCATCATTTAGACACACACATAGGTCTGTGTTACACTCTTTTGTCACATTCACAGGCTGGGTAAACTGTTAAGTCTTGTGAAACCAGCAGAGCTAAGCTGATTTCCAACGGATATGAACTGGTCTTTTAAATAACATATTATCTGGGCAAACATTGGTCTGGAAGTGAAATAAAAAGCAAATGCCTGTCGTTCTAATTCCAGGGCTAGAAGTCTTTCTGTTCACCTCTGTTGCTCACCAGCTAATGAGTTCTTACCTACTTTAATGTTATTATTTTTATTCTTCTTATTATTATGCAAGTCCAAAGATCATAATTCCTTAATTGCTCATGCTAGTGGGATAACTAAAGCAGTAGTGTGAAGAGGAGATGCAGTATATGTTTATAGAAATTCAGAATGCATTAGGATACATATGCCAATATGGATCATGTAAGACTGATCTTAACACTTAGTACAGATCTTTCTAGACAGAATTCCAGCACGTCATTTTAATAGAAAAGTATCTGCTCAGGGAAAGAAAACATTTTCTAAGGACTAATTGCTATATGGTCTGCATAATGAAGATTGTGAACAACATACGTAGTCAGCAGAATCTTGCTTTAAACTGCTTCTAAAATGCACAGGTATACTGACTATGAAGTTTAGGGTAAATAAATACTTAATGAAAGCAAAAAATATGCATTTTATCTGAGTGAAATTTTAGATTCAGAAAAAAGAAAAGAGTAGTTTTTTCACCTGACATGTTGTTTCTTCTATCTTCTTTCCTTGAAGCAAATGTGTCCCATCACCAATAATATTATCTTTTTGTGAATGACAAAAAAAAAAAAAGGAAAAAAGAAAACATGCTTTAAGAAGTCCTGTTTTAAGTTTTTCTAAGAAAAAACTCTCTGAAGTTAATCTTGTATTGTTTAAGCATGCATTTTGTTTCAAACTGTTTTGAAGTAAGGCTACAGAACAAACTGGCAAACAGACTCACATAAAGAAGATTCATTCATGCTTTCTTCTTAATCTGTACTTAGTCCTCTAAGAGTTCACTAACCCAGAATCCCACCAGGTGCTTCCTCTTGCCCAACTAATTTACAACAGAAATTCCAGAATATTTGTATAAAAAAAAAATTAAGGACAAAAATGAACTTTGCAATTGAGAACTGTTTAGCTTAGGTTGGAGAAGAAATTGCTTTTAAAGGATGAATTTCCTCCCATTTCTTCCAAGAAATTAATGGTTTACATGGGAAGATGGGAAGAGTATTTACATGCGTTACAAAAATGAGCAATAATAGGGTAAATAACTCTTTGAAAAGTTTACTTTCAGTATGCCTACTTTTCCTGATGTTAACGCAAAGCATTCACCGCTATAACACTGTGGAAAGGCCCTGTAGGTGAGATTTTATCAACTCAGATATCAGAGGCACTTCATTATTTCATAGGAAAAAAATAGTTGATAATCACAGCACAAAATGCTATAATTTTTTTCAAAGTTAACAGAAACCAGTAGGAATGTTTACTAGTTTTGGTGTTTTGTTTTTATTTTCACATGAATCCTAACTTGACATCTTTATTACTGCTGAGGAATACCTTACAACATGAGTAGTTCTCCTGTTTGCAAAAGGACAGTTTATTTAATATAGGATTCACACATACATAAGATTCACACATACATAAGATTCACAAAAACAGGCAAGTGATACTGATTGCATTGTTTTCTCTATGATCAACAGAAAAAGAAAGATTAATTCAGTGAATAATTTAAAGTGACTGAAATTCTTCTGTTATTGCATGAAAAAAAAGTGTTCGAATGTGATAATGAAAATTTATATTCAAAGAAATAAACAAAATCTTAGTTCTCAAAATGCCTATGCTTATGTTGGGATTAAATGACACTACAATGTGTATAAAGCTATACAGAAAAGCCCTAAAGCATGTGAGTAAAACAATTAAAGGGCCACTGTACAGGCAAGATAGTATGTACATTTTCATGTTATTTTTAAGCAAATTCTGAATCAAGAGACATTTTTAGGATTGCAATTTTTGTCCTAAAAGAAAATCCTCAGCAAACAAAAATTGTTACAAATAACAATCTTCTTCGTGGTTTTGCAAACTCACAAATTACAATCTGGGTTTTGGGCAAAAAGAGAGCAAGTCTTTTAGCGCACTAATTCACCTTGAAACCATAGCTCAGATGCTTAGAAAACCCCATCAAACAGTTTCCTTTTTTCACAATGTGCGTCAACAGGAAGAGGAAAAATGAGTCACTGAAAATTTTATTGCATGAATTTGCCTTTAAAGACTTCTGCAATAATTTCTGTGTTAATAGGACAGTGTCTTTACAGATTTAATGGTACTATAAAACCAAAAGCTTTGCAAAAAAATTATGTTACATTCCCAAAACTAATATGACTGACCAGATTTTAAGTTGTCTCAAGCACCTACAACTCTCCTTGAAGTCACTGAGGTCCAGGTGTCTGACAATCCAGTTTATCATGGATTTGGAGCACCTCCCATACGAAGATAGGCTGAGAAAGTTGGGACTGTTCAGCCTGGAGAAGGCTGCATGGAAACCTCATAGCAGCCTTCCAGTATCTGAAGGGGGCCTATAGGGATGCTGGGGAGAGACTCTTCGTGAGGGACTGTAGTGATAGGACAAGGGGTAATGGGTTCAAACTTAAACAGGAGAAGTTTAGATTGGACCTGAGGAAGAAATTCTTTACTGTAAGGGTGATGAGGCACTGGAATGGGTTGCCCAGGGAAGTTGTGAATGCTCCATTGCTGGTGTTCAAGGCCGGGTTGGACATAGCCTTGGGTGACACGGTTTAGTGTGAGATGTCCCTGCCCATGGCAGGGGGGTTGGAGCTAGATGATCTAGGTGATTTTAAGGTCCTTTCCAACCCTAACTGTTCTATGATTTTATGATTTAAATATAGAGCTAGCTGGACCCCTAGAAGCAGCATAACTCACGTCAAGTAGTGCTTATGCAACACCAGATTAACATAACTGGGTTGTTCCTGGTCCTCAGGCTAATTTGTTTTCATCTCCTGCAGGCATGTCTGCACACTGTAGTCCTGAAAACTTACTCTAAAAATGAAGTCTTGGAGTGTTCAGCCCTTGCCCACACATCCTCTTAATGTCTAGCCCAAAACAGTATTATTTGGTAGCTGTTTGCAAATGAATAACAACTGTGGGGCAACATATAATGTCCTTAGCGTGAATACTACATACAGTGACACTGTTTTTAATGTAATTTCATTCAAAGCCAAATGAACAACAGCAAGGTGTTAAAGGAAATCTTAGTGGTCCCCCCAGCCATCTTTTGCTAGCCATAAGAATATGCACCCACAGTACTCTTAAATCTTGCTTAAATCCGCTCTCCAATTCACTGAAATATGGAATAGGGTATTTGGGTAAACAAACACACAAGCACACATGCAAAATATATCTGCAAGTTGCAGTGTTCTTTTCTTCCTGATCTGGCAACGGGCACCAGTCACTTTAATGTGGAACGAATTGGGTGCAGTGGAGAATTAAGTCTGCTGACTCTGAGAGGTGTCAGCTCTTTTCTCTTTGGCTCTGTAACACTCTTTTATGGAAGACCAATAACTGTGAATTGCATAGTCAACTTTTTCAATAGTGATGCTTTTAGGCAAATCTGGTACTGATGATTTGGGTTTGAGCTTGTGAGCAAAGAGTATTCCCACTATTTTATCTGTGGAATATATATGTTTTTACTGCCTTATCACTCTAGAAATCTGATTTTTGTAGCAGTTATACAGCAGCATTAAGGACCTAATCCAAAGGTTTCTAGTGTCTGTGGATGTCTTTTAATTTAATTCAGCAAGATTTGGGTCAGGTCGGTGAATACAGCTCTGAATAAAGCAGAGAAGTCTACACTGGCCACCATACACAGCTTATTACATCTAACAGAATTTCATATTATGCACCAGACTTACAAACCTTGAAGTTTATCTCTGTTAAGATAAAGATTTGATCAATAGTGCCAAACTGATCCATAGTGATACACTGTAAATCTCCTTGAAATGGTTTTCACTACCATGTGAAGGCAACTTCTCTTGAAACAATTTTACTGCATTAGGGAAAGGGAGACTTTTATTTAGCTGCCAGTTTTGCTTCCTGTATCCCTCTGTACCCCTGCCCTTCAATTACAACACTTGTCAGCTTTTAAAATGTGCACTGCTTCTTCTGCACGCCTTGAATGTTTTAAAAGGTAAAACCATCTTGAGTAGAAAAGAGACTGCAGGAAGGTCAGAAAGCTCTGCTTTCTCATTCAGCCTCTTTCCACCTCCAAACTGACAATCTCTGAAGTATTTTGAGAAATCATTCCAAAATGTTTTTGGTTAAAAGTAAGGCTTGCCTGGAGAAGAATGCCTAATATTTCTTTCACCTATCATTACAACCTTTCCCCATGAAAGACAATATGACTTATTGAAGGTCCCTTTCCTTCTCATCAGTTCATCACAAGATGATGAAATTCCTGTAAATTTTCCTGTCATCTCTTCTTTCTGGTACTGGTTCCAAGAAACTAAATTTACCCATACATGGGCAATACAGTATTATAATTTCAGATCTATTTTTCTAGCATTTCAGAGCTTATCTTCAAATGGTGAAGTGAATGAAATCCAGAGGGGAAACTGCTGCCCTGTCCTCTGCTTTCTTTGGCATATCAAGTTAGCAGTGGAACCTCCCAACTGTGGATGATATCTAGACAATCTGTACAGGAGATATTTAAAGTTAAGGGTATGGCCATCTTCCCCTGTTGTTGGCATAAGCAGAGACAAAAACATGCATATACTTTAATCGCACATATCTTTGTTTCTATTTCTGCTCAGCCTTGTCTGGTTTGGTCTGATTAAGCAACTGTAACAGATCTACCTTGACTTTAAAAAGTGCAGATATGAATTCCATTCCTGGAAGAAACATTAAGCAGATTAACAAGGCATTTTGATTTTTAAAAGTCCAGTTTGTGTTTTAATAGACAAGATGACTGCTCCCTTGTTCTCATAGTTATTTTAGTGAAGTTATACTGGCCAACTCTTAACAATTTTACAACTAACTTCCCAAATACTAGCTATAAGGTTGCTTCAATAAAGTTGGTCAAAATTGGTTTAGAAAGAGAATTGGACAAAAGTTGCCCACAAAATTTTGCCAACTATGTTTTGCAATTCTCATAAGAGCAGTATAAAATATACAGGGAAAATAGACCCTTACTATAAGTTCATGTTAGAATTGGCAATCCCAATACAACATGACTATGGCAATTTTCTGCAGCAGAAGTCTTCATTGTTCTTTGGCCCATGGGCTACAGTGAGTTGCTCACCGAGTATGCTCTTAGCTTCCCAATTTTAAGGTAATCTTTATTTTAACTGCATTTTTTTTCCTTGAGGACAAGATAAATCTCAAAAGGCCCTTGCAAATTATTTAGCTAGATTATTGGTGAAAAATGAGAAATCTTCCTAGGTGCCCTTTTAAATACTTTGTGAAAAATGCAAAATCAGCTGAAATATGCTTAGCAATTACCTTCAAGCTGACAGTGACTTCTGATGTACGAATCATTCTCCGGCTTCCTGGAACCCTGCCAAGGTGTGCCATTCAAATATTTCCTGTCTAAAGTAAAAGCACAGAGAGCAGTCACCCGAATTCATAGCAAACCTGTGAAATAACAGGAAAGCCTATAAAAATAGCATCAGAATGCAAATCAGACAAGCTTGCAGAACACTGTAGCATCTGCTCAAACACAGAAATGAATTGAAGATTTCACAATATAGGAAATTCAATTAATAAATGGTATTTGCTATGGGTAGACTTCAAGATTTATCATCTTTTTCTGCTGTCTGAAACCTCATTTAACACTGTTGAAACATGATCAGAATAATTGTTAACTTAACCCTTGTTTTAAGACCTAGGAGCCCACAGAACATCTGTGCCTTTGCTTCCAGGAGTTGTATAAATATTATTGAATTCTGCAGTTAATAAATTTGTGTGTTAGCAAGAAATTGCATCAAAGATGCCCACACACGCTCCAATGCTAGTACTATCTCAGCTTGAATGGCAGAAACTAGGCCATTTTCCTGTTCCCTCAGTGAACTTTGAAGCGGTCAGGTTTCACAACATTGATAACCATTAAGGTTTTGTGTTTACTGGGTTTGTTTTCTGTTTGCTTTGTTGGTTTCTTTTTTTAATGTTCAGTTTAAATCTATGTTAGAAAGTTATCTTTTTGAAAGCGCTTGTAGATTCTGTAAAGTTCTAGGAAGTCATTACAGCCTGACTGCTGCAGATCAAAAGGTACTGTTCTACATGAAATCTTCCCAGTGCAGTGCTACAGAATGAAGACTTAACCCAGGGGAATTTCTTCTATCTGGGACATGTTATGAAGTATAGCTGCATCATTACAGGCAGATATAATGAACTTTTTACTCAGTAAAGACTAGATACAACAACTAAACCCATACTCCAAAAAATAAATACTAGACTGTTAACTGGAAGCACTCATTCAAAAAACAGACATTCATCAGGTTTTAAGAAACTGATGATTATTTTGTATCGAAGTTTTACAAAATAGAATCACAAGCGTGAATAACAATATGCAGTGTCAGTATGTGTTATAAAAAAACCCCAACCTGATATTTCTTCTTTGTTGATCTTTTTTTTGTGAAAGCTGAGGCAAAGTAGTTTAGGGCATGAACCTGAACTTGGTTAAGTCAGAGACATTTCATCTTTTTAAATTGATTTAAAGAAATACTGGACATGCTGAGTATTTCTCATGCTGTCTCATAATGTTTTCTTTAAATCTCAATTTGGCTTTTATGTTTAAATATTTGTTTTCAATATCTGCCTACAAACATGTCTGTGAAAAGCAGGGAGAGGAGGAGAATATATTGACAGTTTAAATGCAGTTTTCTCCTTTCCTTTAAATTTGCTCCAACAACTGTAAAGCAAATCAGACCCTTAACTGAAATTGTCTCTATAAGATTTGCACAGGTATACAGCAAATTATTTAAGCAGTTACTAACCAAATGCTTCATTTTCAGACATGGACTTCTGGATGGATCTAAAAGAATAAAAAGAATTTATAATTAGCTGAATGTCAGAATGAAAAATGAAACCATAACATTGAATATTGGTATTTTAAAACTAATTTTTCAAATCAGGGCATGGGGGTTTAGCTGTGCACTTCCCACCAGCTTTAATTGGACTTACTTGGCTTTTCTCATTCACTCGTCTATTACTACATATCACACAAAACTCTGAAAGCTCCTGAGTTTTCATTCTGTGATGTTATTCAAGTTTCTTTTGTGAATAAAGAATCAGGGAGCCCAGGAGGAAGAAAATACAAGGTACTTTTCTTTAGGTATGCTCTGAAGTGTCCTACAACTTTTAGAAATTAGTATCTGAAGTTTGGCAACATAATAATGGACTGAATCAAAGAGCTACATATGAACATACCATCCCCACAACCTTGAATGAGGTTGTATTACCCAAATAAACCTTGAGCCTTTTGCACATTTATATCAAGGAATACTTCGAACTCATGCTTACATTTGTGGTCAGTGGCTTACACTTTCCTTTTGAAACCACTTGGATTTGGTTTTTTTTTTTTAATTTTGTTTTTGCTTCCAAAGTTCCACAATTTAATTCTTACTGCCTAAACAAGGCATACTTCTGTTCACTTCATTTGGTGCTTCCTTGTTGCCCATTGCAAGAAAAACAGAGTAATAATTCCTCTTTCACTTTCTCTATATCCACAGAAAAGCCAATGTGAAAATCTCCATATTATCAGCAGGGGTGTCATGCCAAGATGCTGATGGCTGGACATTCACAATTAAATAGTCTTCATTACAAAACAGTTTTCATGCTGAATGAAACATTTTCCATCCAGCTTACTCTTTTTTTATATTGATTAGTCAAATGATCTAGACAAACCTTGTAAATTCTGTTAATTTAGAATAACATGAGTTTTAGAACAAAACAGTTTAACTTGCATTGCAAGATTTGACAGTATAACTATAGAATACTATTTCTATACCTGGGGCAGACTTAGTTCTGATCTAGGTGATTACATCGTATTTGGTAGAGCTTGGTACGGGAAAACTTGGGTAAGGCCTATGCAGTAGTTTGGCTTCCTTAAATATGGCAAAGAATGATGCGGAAACCATGAATAATGGAACAATATCTATACCTTAATTAAGGCAATTTTGGCATAATTTTCACAGGGCCCTAGCTGGTCACAGATAGCTGAGGTCTCCCAGCTCTGCGTGCATTCATCTCTTTGTTTGCAGTTAATAAGTTACTAGTGTTTTTGTCAGATGACCAGAAATGGATAAAAACTGTTACTTAAGACAAAGGAACCCTTGATTTTCTTGGAAATCTTAATTTGTTTTGAAATTTCTCAGCAATAGATATAGATAACACTGATGTTCTGAATTTAGTGCAGCCCCACCTAAAAATGAAGGAAAAGAAAAATAATTCCAGGGATTTTCATGTCTGTTACAGCAGACAGATAAGATCTGGTTTTATCATTCCATTAGGCAGGATTTCAGATTTAATCTGAAGGGAACCACTTCAGTAATGCAATAGCCTTTAACCTGAAGCCAACAAAGAATTTTCAGAAGAAATTCCTCTGCTTACTAATATATAATAATCATTAGCTCAAACCATGGCATTGTGTATTAATAACTAGATACAAAGCATGATGCTGCCACAAATAATACTTGGTAAAATACAGTCTGACCTGCTTTATCTGAATAACTTCGCAAACTGATTTTTTACATGGATTGAAAACACAAAAAAAAAGACTCTTGAGGAGATTATCATGTCAATGGTGTAAACGTGTTATAAAATAGGTTACCACTTCAATATTTCAAAGAAGCAGACATATGGTTAAACCAAGCTCAGATTAACTGTGTTCAATTTTAGTTGTCCTTTTTCTGATATTTTGGAAGAAAGCTTTATGTGTCTGAAAAAATCATGGCAAAAAAGCATTAGTAATGCATTACAAGCATGTTACTTGTTTTCCAACTGCAACATTAATACATGTAACTGTAAGACTTAAAGCAACACTGGCAAACATTAATAACAAGCATGAAAGGTACAGACAAACATACACTGTGTAGACCTCAAGCTGGTCTTAACTTACTTTCTTTTTTTGCTCACTGTGTTCTCAAATTCAGGAAATTCCTTTTAAAAAGATAGAGAAAAAGTCTATGAAAATCAAAAATATTTAATTCAAACATAATATTTTCCTCACTGGAAAGACACTGAATGATATACTTTTGATTAATGTTTTTAGTATCCACTTTACAGTCTTTCTTTTTCCAGCAGCTGCAGCTATGGAGGGCTTAGTTCAACAAAGAATATATGTAATTATGCATCCTGATTTAGGAGGCTTCACTATCCGTGGCTCCCAAGAAGCTGGCAACAGTAATACCTCTGAATAAAGAGAGAACAGTACTCTTACCAGAAAATGAATATCATATTTCTTCAATAGTATGATTTTTTTTTTATATTTTATGAGGATAAAATATCCACACATTACAATGGAATGTGGCTTTCTGAGGGACATGGGAGGATGCAGGCTCTGTAACCCATTACACGCAGAGAAATGTGGAAGAGAGCATGAAATTCTGCAAGTAAAATTGAAAGTTGTGCGTGTCAGCCTGGCAAAGCTCTGGGGGACCCCAAACACGAATCAAACACTGGTTTAGAGGTAAAATTATACAGTCCCCTAGGCCAAGATTATATGTACCCTGACAAGATGTGGGAAGGGAGATAAGAGTTACATGGGTGCTGAAAGAGTGAACAAAAGGCTGCCTCACTCTACAAGTAATGCCAAAACATCTCACTGCATCTTTGTTATCACAGTTACCCTGGGACTTGAAGTTAATTTTAACTTTAGAGAAAACCCGAGGATGTCATGCTAGGACAGAAGAGATCTCTGATCTATTTTGATGTCTCCTGAGACAGAATATCAAAGCACTGTATCACTTTCATATCCATTTCTTCCAGCCTGGAAAGCAGAAACTGGGATAAAAATGTCAATGATGAATGCCACTTCAATCTGCTGTGCATCAAGAGACATTAAGAAAACCCTGTAAAAACATTCATTATTTTATAAATACGAAAACTTTAGTGTATAGACCTATTTGTCATATTCTTATGTTTAATTTATTTCCTTCATGTAATGCTATCTAAATCTCCATGGTTCTGACCACAGTAATTTAAAAATGTCATCCAGGTTGCATGATGAAAATCTAAAGCATGTACTAGATAAAATAATTTACGTGCATAATTGAGCATTTCATATTTTTCTTCTCCTGGTAAAACCCACCATAGATTTCTTGTTAAGCTTGTTCAGGAGATGGCATGAAAAAAAAGCTGGTTTACTGCACTGAGATTATTTTAGCTGACTGTAGGAGGTACTGTTAGCACCTGGCTATTTGTGAATACTAATAATTGTATGCAGTTTTCACAGATTTTGGTTTTTTTTTGCATGTATGGATTAGTTCACAGACACTGTGTGCAGATCAAGAGTACACAGAACTTACTACCCACATTGAAATACTGCAAGCAATGTAAGATAAATTTCTTGCTGAAAAAAGGTCAGCATTTTAGTCTTGGGAGAAATCTTTTCAGCAGTTCTAAACAAATGACTAGAAAAGGAGCACTGAGACACAGAGAAGTTGAAAAATATAGAAGAGGTGATTTTAAGGCTCCTTTAAAAGGGTATGTCAACATCTCATCAAAAAAAATACCAAATATTTGATTTCAGAAAGGCTTGTTAGAGGAAGCATTATGCATGGAGGTCAGAGACCAAAGGATTAGAATAAATTAGAACCTGTATATGAACTGGGGCAAAAATTGAAGATAGGGCCCACTCTAAAGCACAGAGTGGCCATGTACCTGGAAAGACTATTAATTCCTATCTTCACATGCCAAACACCTGGTGTGGAACATATATTGTAGGTTTAATCTTTTGCTCCGTGATTTGAAACCAATGCTTCAAGCGTCAGTTTCTTAAAATCCAGCAAACGATTCATATATGGCATAACGTAATACATTGAGGTGATACTGATGTGAATTCACTGGATATCAAGGGATGCAGTGCCACAGTGAAAAATTATAGTGGCTTTAAATGGTAACCTAAAAATGGCACCTTTTGTGCAACCCATTTCTTCCTGCTGTGTCTGAATCAGCTGGTTAAATTTGGTATCCTGGTTTCAGCTGGGATAGAGTTAACTTTCTTCCTGGTAGCTGGTACAGTGTTGAGTTTTGCCTTTAGCCTGACTAACCAATAACTCACTGACCTTTTAGTTGTTGCTAAGTAGTGCTTAACCTGACCAAGGACTTTTCAATCTCATGCTTTGCCATTGAGGAGGGACGCAAGAAGGTGGGAGGAAGTACAGCAGGGACACACGACCTGAACTATTGCTGTACATTGGGATACAATAATAAATTGCCCTTGTTTGTATTTTTTTTTTTTTAATATACTTTCAGTATTTGATTACATTTAAAATTGTATATAACTGAAACTAGAAAATAAGCAATTTTGAAACATTTTTTTATCTTAGAATGTAAATTAATTCAATCTAGACTCTACTCGCCGCACACTTCAAAGTGTGTAATTACCTTTTTTATGGGAACAATTCTTTCTTTGCCTATCCCCAATATGAACAATCTGTTTCCTAGAAACAAATTGCACATGACATTCAGCATTATGAAATTATTAATAAAGTCCCTTCCTCCCTGCTTTTACCAAATAACTCTGAATTAAAGAATTGAATGTGTCCCTCTGGTGTTTACAAGTTCACCGAGAAAGCTAGAGCTCTTGTGTCTGTTCAGACTTGTAAACGGGGAGATGATCTTTTCAGATAACTAACCCTCTTCTTTCTCTCACTGGAATCAAATGCCAATTATAACACTACAGATTAAAGCAGGTATCATGAGTGATTGTGGTTTTCCTGGCAATAACTTAGAAAGACTGATAAATTATTTGGCACTTTTCTGATAGGGTAGTTGATCATATCATGTTCAGCAGTTGAAAAATATGTGTGTCTCATGACTTTGGGTGATTGCAATCTGACAGGAAATAGATGAAAATAGTTTTAATACTGAAGACTGAGAAGCTTCAGGCAGTTCATGAGGTAGAAGACTGTAACACCGAGCTACAAGAGGTAGAAATTCAGTTTCCCAGTTCATAGCTTAGCTACAGGCAAAGAGTATCTGTGTGATTGATTACATACTGTTGACTACCAACTGTTTCTGATGAATGTCCAGTTCAGCTTTGATGTGCATAAGGTTCAAAAGCAACTCCATAACCAACATTTTTCCTTTCATTTTCAGGATATTAATGAAGCTGGGCAACAGGCAAAGTAGACAAAATGTTAACAAACCAGTTCTCTGAAAGGACTAATATCAAAAGGCAAAAGTGTGTGGCAGGCACAAGATAGTACGACAGGAAAACCTGGAGTGGGAAGATTCAAGGCAAAACCTTTTGTATACTAAATAGGTCTTCTGAATTATGTGAAGGAGAACAGTGTACATGAAAGACAGATTCTTCTTCCTCCAGGATGTGTCATTAGGGAAGATATTTCACCAAGAGAAAAAATAATCATGGCTCAAAAGGTATCCAAAGAGTATGTTCACTGATTATGTCCTGCACAGCTTCAGTGACCACAGTACCCTATATTTCCTGTGTCTCCAGAAGAATGTCACAGCTATGATTAGGACAAATCACAACAGACAAGATTATTGCAAGAAAATAACTACCTTGCTGCTGTATAAGGAAAAATTTCCTCTAGCCCTAGCCCTTCTTTTTTAAGTTGAAGGGAGCAGACCTTGAACATGTCCCAGTGATTTCTGAAGTTGTATAGAAAAAAGGAAGACACAAAGCCTCTTAAGGAGGAAATGTGGTGTTCCAGGTTGCTCCACCCCAGGAGATTTAACAGGTCTGTGGAATCTGCATGGCCCTGGTTCAGCCAACCATTTAAACATGCACTTGAGCCTGTACCTACTTAGCAGTGCACTTAAGTATGTGAGTTACTGAATAATGATAGATGGCTAAATCAGGGCCTGAGGAAGCCAATAATGCTCTGAATTTATCATGCCGTGGGGGTTACCCTGCAGCTTGGAACCAAGGAACGGAATTAAAAATGAGAGAGAAGTACAAATGGGCTCAGTTAATAAGCTTAACAGCTTCATCCAAGGTGTAGGTCTAATAACTCACATGCTAGAAATAGCAGATAAGATTACACATAGTCCTTTGGCCTTAGTGACATTTTTCCGTAGGTCCTACTGCTGACACGTCACCACTAATCTCGTTTTCCATTTCTAGAGAGTATTTTATAAATAATCATGTTGATTCTACAGCCAGCACAGTGACACAGCATCCAGCCGTTATTTTTAGTTGAGTGCTGAGCTGAATATTCTCTCAAAACAGAACAAAATAGACCCCACAGTTAGTTTTAGAAAGCTTCTTGTTAATATCTAGTGAGTCAATAGTTCGCTTGCTCATTTAGCATTGCTTTTAATGAGGATGAAACTTAAACTTAGTGATGACTAAATGTACTATCACTGAAAAAAAATCACCTTTAGGAAAACAGAAATGTGTAATAAGAGTTAGCAGAAACCCAAGTTCTGGATTCTTCTATTCACTGCTGTACATGTACCTTCATAGGCTATGCGGTGCTATCCCACAAAACCAACAATGTGCAAAATGCTTTGCCACAGTTTGTTCAGATTAATTTACAGGATTTTCTAATCCTACACTAGTAGCAAAATCTGCTTCCCTATGCTGCCTGAATGAAAACAAAATTCTGTATTGGATGGGTTGATTACTTTCATGTACACAAAGAATTCATAAAGCCTAACTCTATACTTACATAATGAAGAGTCTGAAATAATGCTGTCAAATCAGACAACAGAACAAACCAAGAAAGCAAGAAATAAAAAGCCTGACATAAATGTTCACTGTAGTTTCAGTTTCTAGTCTTGCACATTGTGAAAACCTTAGCAGAGCACATTGCTGTGAATGTGTCTTTACCATATCTTGACAAGATAAAGGATAATTTCTGGTAGTTATCTATTGCAAAGCATATTGGGACATCATATGTCACATGTTGGATACAAACCAGAAAACAAAATCTGCTTTTAATGTTCATTTTACTTTTTCTAAATACTCTTCCCACCAGATAAACATCTTCTATTGGACCAGGAAATATTGGTGTGGTTGTTCTCTAACTATGAAGTTGTGCTGTAGTCACAGCAAAGTGGAAAAAGACTGAATGGATGTAGGAGCTGAACTATAATGTTGAGCTTTGTTAGTAGAATGGCATGTTTCAATACAGTTGTGTAACACGGCCCTAGCCAAATAGCTAGAGCCTGATACAGCTGAAATACTACAAGTATGCTAGGATTGGGTTACAGCTATATTCCACAACCATGACAAAACACACATAGCTGGAACAGTGTAGAGGAGATTCATTCTTATGCTAACAAGATCACAACCTGATAATGGGGGAAAACCTGTCACACAGGATGATATTTCCCAGCTACTGCAGTAACATTCTAATGCAGGCACATTTCAGAGCCCAGGCTCATAGATATGTACCAGCGCTATGAGGAATCATATTGAGATCTCTGCCCTGCTGTGCTCTCAAAACCAGGATCATTATATAAAGCACCATGGTGACTGTCTGGAAGAGAGGGACATGCACAGACTGAGATGGTTGCAGTGGAAGGATCCCAGAAGAACAAGTTAGTTCCATTCTTTTAGGAATTTGACAAGTGCATGCCGTAATTCCCCAGCCATTCTCCTATCCCACCAGCTCCAGCACTTTCTCCATGCAAGTTCTGTGTGCAAACCTGCTTTGTGATATTGCAAAACCAGCAGTCCTATAGGTACAGAGTACCTAACCCAGAGTGCACATGGGTAAAGCTTGGCGTAATTTCTGAAGTGAGAACAGTCTCTCTTCTTTGCATAATGAGCATCCTGTTTTCTCTTTATTTCTTCATTGAACAGCATCATATGTTGCTATAGATATAGTAATTATAAATGAAGGAATATTGTAAAACAGACAACAGAGATTATTAAATAAAAAATATTATGAAATTTAGTATACTGTTAAAGTATTTGTCAAATCCTCAATGATACACTTTACCAACACCATACCAATAGTAAAGGATTAAACAGAGTAATATTCTTTGGGAATAAAAAACCCAAACAGAACACAACCTTCCTCATGTTTGCCTAATGAGGTCTTGTACAATGTAAAGGTTATTCCAGTGGCCACCAGTTACAAAATTCATACAACTCACACTTCAGAAATGCATTTTTTAATCAATAAAAGAGTCAAAGACACCAATAGTATATCCTGTAGAGTTAAGCTCTTCTATTAGCTGTCCCCAGCATTTTTATATTCTATTACTTATAAAGAGAAATTCCCTTGCACAGTGAGGCTGCACTAATCCCACTTTGCTGCTAGCTGTATAGAAACTCATGACCTGTTTTTCAAGTGTGCTTGTTAAGACTGGACAGAAATCAGGTCATTTGCTCTAAAGAGACTAAATAGCTTAAACTGGCAGTTAAGTCAGCTGAACACACATGTGCCCACACACAGAGTAATAGGTTTTTGAAAAATACATTGCATACTTTGCAATGAAATTTTACTTACCAAAGATGTAGACCTATCAGGTGGTCCGCAGCTTACATGTACGCTCACAGGAGTGCTAGCCCGGCTGTCAGTAGTAGTTGTATCCTTGGGTTCTTGATGTTCTGGGACAGGCTCATACAAGCTGTCCATTGAGCCCTCCTAAAATACATTTAAATAGATTTTCAAAGATAAATACTTGGAAATACGTTGAAGTAACACTAATCAAAAAAGCAAGCAGTTTGATTTACAGAGGTGATTTCCTCTCCCTGTGTTTTGAAGTCTTTTACTTACTTCTTTGTCTGAAATAGCATGTATTTATATACATTGATAATAATTGATTACAGTAAGTACCCAAATGCTGGAGTTTACAGTATCATGGCTTAGATTTCACAGATTCACGGAGGTAAAATTGAGCACACAGGAAAACGGAATATTATCTGCTCATAAGGAGTAAAATCAGCTGTGTATATCCACCTGAAAACTACACGAACATTTCTATGAAAATGATAAATGTGAAAATTCCTATATGAACTATAAAAAATGTTTCCTAGTTAGTTTACAGATAAAAAAAAAATCTATTTGCATTCAATTTTTTTAACTGTATGCTGCAATGCACATGGAAGGGTTCTTTTTCTCCCACCACTAAGAACATAAGCCTTTTAATAGAAATTAAGATTTTCACATTTATCCTACAACTCCAGGAGCCAGGATTACACATACACACCACTATTACATAATTCAGGAGCTAAATGAAAGCAGATGGCAAAACTAAAAAAACTCTTAACTAATGATCCTAGATTCTAGATGTTGCCACTTTGATCTGCACTGAATATTTTCTCAATGAATTTTGATTACTGATTTTAACCACACTAATTAAGGGCTAAATCAAATTTATAGCAGTATGACTTACAGCAGTGCAACACTATTGAAATTAACATGGTAGATTATTATTAAAAAGCATTTGCTCCTCTAGTAGAGAAGATAAACACAGATGCATATTTGAAGTTATGTTGTTAATATGTAAAATTTTACAGGCAATATTAATGGCTGGTGAAACAGTAGTCCAAAGATAAGATTAATTTTTGCAAGCACAGTGTTTATCTATGCTTCTTTATTTGCTTCAGCCTACTAGAATCTTGATAACCCAAGATAAATGTTGTAGGAGAAATATTACAGTTTGAACCTCTTGAAAATACTCAAGTTATATGCCAGAGTTTATTCTAGGAACTAATAAGCTAATGCTTCCTGGGAAAGTGCACATGGCTTACAAAGCTCCATATATATGGCTTGTGCTCCTAACAGCCAGCTGAGCCTAGGTATTGACAGCAACAGCCTTTATTCATAAGAATAGTATTTTTTCTTACTTTAACTATGTTGCCGTGTAGCAATAATGGTTCAGACTTCCAGTCTGAAGCTGCAGATTGAGCATTTCTTGGCAGCAATCTTGTTGCACAGTTCCAGGATTACGCAATGTAACATGTAACCGTGTCTTCTCCCTCAATGATGAAAGGACTTTGACGAAGAGGTATTTAACAGAAGTGTAAAAGAGAATGTGTGAGAGAAAAAAGAGACAGAAAAGAGAGGGCAAGGAAGACTGAAGGAAAAAAAAGAGGACAGATGGGGAACAGAGATGGGGAAAGAGCATAAGAGGTGATAGACAACAAGAGAGAAAGGGAGAAAAGAGCATAAGGGGTTGCATATGGGAATGAGTGCTCAAGAAGGAAAGGGAGAATGTAAGAAAGTTCAAATGAGAGAAAGACTGTGTGAGAGAGATGGAGTGCAAGGGTGCAAGAAAGGGCAGGTGTGTTAGAAAAAGCAAGTATGTGAAAAAAGAGCAAGTGCATATGAAAAGGCAAAGGTATGATGAGTTGGAGATTCATGAAAAATAATTAAAGTATGAGAAAGAGGATGCCTGCAAGAAGTAGAGCACTTGAGAAAGCATGAGTGCACACAAGAAAGAATACAAGAAAAAGTGAGTGCACAAGGAAGAGTGAGTACACAGGAGAGAGAGCAGCTGAAGAGAAGAAAGGAAGAAGCAAGACAGGAAGGAAGAGAACGCAGATGTGAACATGGACAAG
This sequence comes from Forpus xanthops, assembly GCA_032466535.1. Classification (NCBI taxonomy): domain Eukaryota; kingdom Metazoa; phylum Chordata; class Aves; order Psittaciformes; family Psittacidae; genus Forpus; species Forpus xanthops. The sequence goes on along the minus strand of JASSUY010054757.1, from coordinate 28,117 downwards.
AAAGTGAGCAAAAGCGCAGAGGCATAAAAAAGAATGAGTGCCTGCGTGTAAGAGTGTGTGAGAAAGACCATGCAGAAATCAAGAAATAGTGCATAGAAAAAGTGAATGTGTTGAAAAGTGCAAGAAAGAGATGGCATGAGGAAGAAAGTGAAAATGAGGGTGTGGGAAAGTGAGTGCACAGTTTCAGTAAAAGACCACAAGGTCACAGAAAGAGTGCAAGGTTGTGAGAAAGAAAGTGAATGTGCAAGAGACCAGCCATGAGAAAGAGGGTAAGGGCATGGAAAAAGGAGTGGACACAAGAAAGAGTGTACCAGTGTCCAGAAAGAGCAAGTGTACAAGGAAAAGTCAGCATGAATGAGAAAAGAGTGTGAGTGCGACAAAAGGGGGTAAGAAAGACAGGGTGAGAGTGAAGGAGCAAAAAAGCAAGGAGCGAAAGCTAAATCAAGTGAGAGAGATGGCGACATCAAGTGCAATAAAGAAGGAGGGCACAAAAGACACAAGGCCATAAGAAAGAGAGGACACTCCAGAAAGGTATTGCATAGGAAATAAAGAGGAAAACAGCACAAGGAGAAGGAATGCAGGGGGTGGTGAGCGACAGAGAGATGAAGTGAGAAAGCAAGCATAGGGGTGTGAAAAGAATCAAGAAAATGGTTGTGAGAATGGGTGTGAGAGCTCAAGAAAGGCATAAGAAAAATCAGGGGCATGAGAAAAGTACAGGCTATGATGAAGTATGCCTGCATGCAAGAAAACACATGTGAGAAAGAGTTGGTGAGAGAGAGAATGAAAACACAAGTTTGGGTAGAAAATTGAGAGAGCACACGTGAGAGGGAATTATCACCAAAAGGAGGATGCTCTTGTGTGAAAGAGCAAGTATGAGGAAAAGGGTGAGTGCAAGAAAGGCAAGGTTGAGAGCAAGAGAGAATGAAAGCACAAGAAAGCAAAAACACAGAGAAGGGCAAGAGTGCAAGAAAGGCAAGAGCATGAGAAAGGGCAAGTGCTTGAGAAAAGAAGTGCACATTAAAAGCGTAAGCGTACATGGGAAAGGGCAGAAGAAATTGCACAGGTGAAAGATAAAGAATGAAAGTGTCCAGGGTTCAGCAATAGCCGTCAGTTTTCTCCTTAGTACCTGGTGCAGTGCTGTGCTTTTGACTTTCAGCCTGCGAACAGCGCTGATAACACCGATGTTTTTAGTTGCTGCTTGGTAATGTTTAGTCTGACCAAGGACTTTCCGAGACTTATGCTCTTCCAGGGAGAAGGAGAAGCCGGGAGGAAGTAGAGACAGGACACCTGATCCAAACTGGCAAAAGAGGTATTTTATACCACAGCACGTCATGCCCAGGATGTATAAACTGGGGGCAATTACCTGGAAGGGCTAGATCACTGTTTGGGTTTGGCTGGGTATCGATTGGTGGGTGGTGAGCGGTTGTATTCTCTTCCCTTGTTACTTCCTTTATCATTATTATTATTGGTGGCAGTAGCAGTGGTTTGCATTACACTTTACTTACCAGGCTGTTCTTATCTCAACCCATGGGAGTTACATTCTTTCAATTCTCCTCCCCATCCCTCCAGGAGCGGAGGGAAGGGTAGGAGAGAGTGAGTGAGTGGCTGCGTGGTTCTGGGCTGCTGGTTGGACTTAAACCACTACAGCAAGAAAGATGGAGAAAGAGAATGTAAGAAAGAATGTTCTGGGAAAAGACAGCATGGGGAAGAAAGCAGCCATGAGGAAACAAGCATGAGGGGATGAAGAGAGCAGAGTGCAAGGGTGCAAGAAAGTTTGTGAGGTCACAGGAAAGGGCACAGTGGTGTTAAGAAACACTGGCACAAGAAAGGATGTGATGGGCTGAGAAAACAAGCAGGCACAGTTTTTGAAGACCTTTGCATCAGGAGTTTTATGGGAAAAAAGATCCTAGCTCAGATCTAGAAGAAAATAATCCTATGTAGCTCTTTTCCTTGCAAGACATTATTTTCATGGTATGTAGAGGTTAGATCCATCAAAAGGCTGAGAAAAGAGCATTTAGTAATGCATTCATGTCATTATCTAGCTCAGTGTTTACATGGGAATTCCTGTGTATGGTGATATGATAGCAATCCAGCTAAAATGAACAAGGAATATCTGATAATGATTACATGGGAAGCACTAAAAAACTCAACCATTCAGACTGCTCCTACTGACAATACACATTAAAGGATGGTCTTTCCACATTCAGGTAATCCCTCTTCCTTAAAAAAACCTTTTTAGAGTCAAACCAATTTCTAAGTAGCATCGTGTCCCAACAGCCATATCAGGATTAATATCTTTCTATTTAGTCTATGGATTCTTTCCATCTAATTAATAATTTATCTGTTAAACCACTTTTACTAATACTTATTTTCTTTGCATTTTGCACCATAGAAACATTAGTTTTCAGTGCCATGGGCTGTTTCAGTTTATAACATCAGAAGCGATATATTTTACATTGTGATAAAAGCACATCTTTGAACCAGCTATCAAAATAAAACATATAACTAATTCAATGCTACTGAAAATCACTAAGCCAATTAGACTTTCACTTGGTACTTAACTTTATGTTTTACTAGCAAAATTGATGGTTAGCAAGCTACCATATGGAAGAGAAATAGACAAATGCAAAGGATCTCAATTGGCTCAAACCGTAAGATCAGTGTTGAACTTAAAAAACTGATCTGAGCCACACTATGATTGGGAGCATTGTATCCTTTCTTTACTGCCCTTACATGGGTTTCTGATACACAAGACGTTAGCACCTCCTAAGCATATGAAATTCTTCCCTGACTTCATCAGTTCCATTACTAATGCCACCATTCACTGCCAAAGAAGGTAGGATCTAGTCTTCCATTACTGCCTCGTGTCTTTCATGCTCCCCACATGCACTTTCTTATGGAGACTATTGAAATTCAGTTTTTCTTTGAAATAGAAAGGCATCTGTCTGTATCTCTCAGTAAATGAAATGATGGACAAGAATGAACCAGTGTACTGCAATGTGATCATCTACACTGGTTCCTCCTGCCAGAACAGTCCCTGATCCACACTTGTCTTGTGTCAACAAACAGGCACCCAAATGACTCCTTGGGACAGTTGTTAAAACACCATCAAAACCATACTTGACAGGGAGGTTGCATGCAGCTAACTTGTTTTGGGGGTTTGCTAGAACAGACACAATCCTTGTGTGCCAGGGAGGCTCAATGCCTGAACATGTTCCTGAATGTACATACTTCATTAATTGGAGCCTCTGTAGAAAAATATCTGAAAAGCCTTTTACTGGGACTAAGCACACAGCCGTGGTCAAAGACTGACTCATCTAAGGAGAAATATCTGCTGCTTCCAGGAGTAAATGCTACCAAAACAGTAAAAGTATACCCTGTCATAAAAAGAGGGTAACACAGGACAGGATTAACTGGTGAATTGGTGCTAAACCCAGTGTGTATATCCTTGATATTAGAGAAGTGAGTCAGGAAAACAATGGAGGAAAAATATTTTACTATAACTCAAGGACTTAAAGATTCAGTAATACCTTTTATTTCTCAGATGTGTAGGTTGCTGCCATTTATTAGGCAGGATATCAAAGAAGATGGTTTGGTGACAAAAATTCTTGCAATTGCATGCAGAAGAAATGTTTTATTTGAGTATCTCTTTGTATATTGTCTATAATATAAACAGTATTGCTCTGATATAATTGTCTGACAAGCTAAGCACCATAAGATGCACTGCAAATTCGGGGTCTAAGTTTCAACTTTTAGCACAATATGCCTACAAAAGAAGGCATACAAATGATAGGATGTTTATCCTATAATTTTGGAAATGCAAAAGGGACACAAGGTTTTGAAGGCAAATCTAATTTGCCTGAGAACCCCTTGAGACTAAATCATTCTGAAGTCAGCTCAGGATACAAAGTACTGCGGGGGAAGCACCTCAAGCTGAAGCACTCATATTAGGAGATCAAAGGGCTCCAGGTGGCAAGAGAGTGGAGCAATTTCTGTCTGCCTCCCTGGGAAGAGCAGAGTCTGTCTCACGCTCCACGAGGCCTTATAGCCGTGTTGTGACTCCTGAATGTCTTCAGCCCCCATGTCACCACTTGCTATACTGGCCCAAGAGAGACTTGTCTCTCATGCTAGAAATACTTGTTAGTTTTATAAACAGGTATGAAAGCAAATCCATAAAGAGTCAAATCCAACAGCATAAGCTGATGTTGCGTTAACTACTCTGGTTCTATTCTGTTTTAAACCAGAATATTTTTGCTTTTCTTTTAGGCTGTAGCTTACTTCAATCACTGTACTCAGTAGGGTAGAAAACTATTGTCTGAGCTATAAACCAGTGCATTTTAAAAATACGTTCATATCTTAACACAGACAAGCATACATTTGTTGCAGTGTGAAATCTTGTCAGTCGGTCTACCTGAGGAAAATGCTTCCATCAGAATACTGTTTTTTTAGACAGATTTTTTTCTGTGTGCTCATAGTCTAATTTCTCTTCCATGATTTCAGGATTAGCAGCTACTCTAGATGTTCACTTGATGCAAATGAACAGCGGCTATTTGTATCTACTAGGGAACTGTCTCCTCTGGTGTCTTTAAAAAGACTAAATATTTTATTGCTGTGCATTATTTCTGGCTTGATTGTTTTGAGGAGAAAAATTTCCTTACATTGATACTTCAACTGCTTTGTTGCCAGCTTTTTAACAGTCATGGGCCAACAGAGCAAAAGTAGCTGGTGTACATACTTGGATCACTAGCTCATTTCCACGCTGGAAAGCCTGATTACAGGAAGAAACTTCACTGGGGCACATGCACAGGGCTCTGAGTTTTATGAAACACATTTGTGACCCAGGAATTAGCTTTAGATCTTGATAACTTATGAGGTGTTTTGCTAGGTGCTCAAAAGATTACCAAAGTGGACAGAATGGCTTGTATGGCAATCTTATAAAGAATGGAGTTTATCTTCTTAGCAGCAATCTTTAAACAGAACTAATTTCATTACAGAAACTATCATTGCACTAGCTTTCACTTCTCTGATCCATCCATTATTACTGTAGTGGCTACCTCTCTCACAGAAACTCCAGTTGCTGCATACCTAGTTTAACAGAGAAGCTGCAACTTGACCTACTCTCACCCACACAATTTACCTCACATCTTATCTAAATCCTGACTTCTCAAATGCTACAAGGCTCAACACCTTTTTAAAAAGTGAACAGAAAGCAAGAAGCTGCTCCGATGGAGCAATAAAAAAATACTGATAAACAGTTCCGTCCTCAAGAACTCCAGAAATTGGTATTTTCAAGCTGTCATAGGCTGTACCACAAAGCTGTTGTTAACTTTGAACAAATACACAGGTATTCGCATGAAACTATGATCAAAAGTGTTATTGCATTCCCAGAGAATTCTTTTTAATGAGTGAACTCCTATCGCAGAATCCCAAAATAACATTGGGTTTTACTTTAAGTACTCCAAAACAGCTTTTAATCCTTATGATCTGGAGAACACCAGTACTGCCCACTAAGACAGGATTAGCTATCAGGAAGAATGGTTTACACAAAGCAGCTCCCCTACTTGAATTTGTGGCAGTGCAGTTTGAATATTAATTTTTATTGTTCTTCTTAAACATATGAGGAAGATAAACTATACATCTGGACAAAAGATGAAGAATAGAAAACATCTACTCTTCTGTTTAAATACAGCAAATATGCTAATCTAATTACCACTACTAATACTGAGCATTGCTATTGGCAGATGGTTAAGCTTTGAAAACAGAAACAGTTTCCTTGGATTTCCTATCCTGACTTACCTGTTCATTCTAACCAGTTGTCTTCGGGCAAAGAAAGAGGGGAAAAACAATAAAAAAGAAGTGGTGGGAAAAAAACCCAAACCCTGAAGAGGGTCTTAAATCTTCTGCGTGTGAATAAATATTACCATATGAATGGTGTAATGCTGATGACTATGATTTCATGCTTGACTAATAGAAAACTATTGGCTGAAAAGTTCTAGCAGTTCTTCCAAACTACATAAAAAAGAAAAAAAGATACTATCATGCAAAACACCAGTATCCTAAAGCAAATTATAGAATACATATATTTAGCAATTTTAACATATATATGAGTTGTTTTCTGTGTTGGGGTCAAATGCTTCATATTTAAATCTGCACATTTTTGTAACAGTCACATAGTGCAGAGTACATTTGTTATATGATTTTTACTTTATCTTATTTTTACTGAATCACATTTTGCTATATATAACTTCTCATACATAAACTCTCATCTATGCTAGAGAGACTCGCCTTTAATGTGCAACTTTTGCACAGTTTGTAATACATCTTGATTTTTTTCCATCCAAACACACCCACCAGTTCAAGTTATCCATTTAGCAACCCACAATAAAATATGTGTGTGCACACTTACCAGAGAAAAACAGAAAAGATTCATGTCGGTATTGAGATCCACTCCAGCACCCCCAAATTCTACCCCACAAACTCCTGCTGCACAATGCAGCTTCTCCTTGCTCTCCCAGCTGTTTGTACATTTCTCCCTGGAGATTACTGCAAGATAAAATCCCTGCAATAATCCACTGGGTTCAGAGCCCATTATCAAATGAGACAGGCTTCCTCAGGCCAGTACAAATTCTTTCTGAATTAAAGAGCAATGTTTACCAACAAAACAAAAGCATGGTCTGAATGATTATGATAGACTCGGGAAATGCTCTCTTGCAGTCTGTTGTTTTCATTTGGTTTATCATCTACTACAAATAAAACCCTGTCTGCCTAAGACCACTGGAAAGTACAGCTCACTCCAAGGCAAATCTTCTCAGCTTACTCAGATTATCAAAAGACACACAGAAATTCTTGGAAAATGGTGATTTTGTATGCAAGTTTATTAATTTACAAAATTCAGTAATTATAGTTGACTGTATTTTGTGCGGAAGCATCTTACTTAGGGACCTTGGAAAAGAAACCTGTGGGCCACAAGCTATTAAAAACTAAGAAAAAAATAACTGCCCCCAAAACCTCACATTCTGGGCCTGTACACTGATAAATAATTACCAAACTGTTGTCTAACATGTTGACTGCTTGATGGTGCAGGTTAGGACTAAACCAATTCTGCTATTAGACAACATGGCAAATATTGAAATTAAAAAAAATGAGAGTATTCAGAGCTGATTTATGGGTTATAATGAGAAGTATTGTAGTGTGTATGGACAGGCAACGAAGGAATAAGTCATTTAAAAGAACCAGTAGCCTATGTCACTCAGTGGTATAAATCAGCAAAACTCCCTCATCTGTAGGGGAGTAGAACATCTTGAAGAAGAAGTAATGCTGAAAGAACTGTGAAGCTCAAGTTGTTGGTTATGATTTACCCAGAATTAGGGTTTGGAATAATATTGTTGCCTAAACCACAATCAGTTTCCCATAGCTATTATTTAAATGCTATAATATTTGGTTACGTGAACAATCAGCACCTGGTGCCGAAGGCATAAGCTGAAATTCACCACAACTGGACAGCTAGTGTCATTTTGTGACCAAGATCTTAATTTTCTTTCTTTGGGCCCAGAGCACATTGTAAGGGAATTGGTCTAGATAACCTCTGAAGGAGGTCCCTTCCAATTATTCTATGATTCTATGATTTATAGATGTGAAGCATCTCTTTCATTGTTCATGACTATTTCAGTTTATTCTAGTAATTCTGCAGTTTGGTCCTGCACCCCAGTGAATTTGAAATGTCTATATTTTGTCAGGACAAATACAAACCCAAGCAAGGCTCACACAAAAGCATGCTGACAAACACCAGGAGACAGATAACATTCAAGATTTTAAAAGGAAAAGATCTTTAGTTTGCACTTTTCCTATTTACTGTGAAGTATACAAAAGTCTTCTTTCAAGGCTTTTACCAGGCCTTCTTTTCAGTTATTACTGAAGGTTGGTTCCACATAGTAGAAAAGTAGGGTTGCCTAGGAAGAGCTTAATGAAAAATGTTATAGTTTATAAATGCCAGTTAACAACACACTTCTCATTTATTTGTACAAACTCCAGGAACGTAAACAGATTTTGTCAATTACCACCTAACAACACTTTCCTAATGTGATTATACAGAAATAGACATCTGAGGGTCCTACCTCATCACAGATGGGCTTGCATTTACTTTGTGGCTCACTTGCTAGTTTCCTCATGAAGGAGCAAGTTCTTATCCTTCCTGTACCTCAGGTTCTCCAGCTGGAAAAACTGAAATAACAGCAGAAACCTCATGCGAGAAATACTATAAAAGTAATGATCAAAAGCACCCTGTCCCAGCTATGGCAAATTCCTTTTTTATTTTTATGGCTGTTTGCAGTGATATCTGTCTGTAAAACTCTAGGAAGGCTGAAGAGCTAGGAAAATGACAAAGTAGCATATGGAACCAACTCCTAGGTATCTCAGGGGTGATGTGTTTTTCATTCAGTCTTCTTTAACCTCTTGATTTTGGGTTTTGGTTTTTGAGGTGGTTTTGCTAAGCATATTTACTCTGAAGCCTTAGGAGGAAGTTTCTTAATTTTATACCGCAGATTCTCAAGAGTAGCTGATAAAGAAAAGCCCTTACACTGAGCTATTTGGTTTTTATTCTGCTTACATTTCTAGACATACAAAATATAAGAAATAATATACTTGAGAAAAACCAAAATAATAAGAAAACCAAAAGGTGAAAACCAGCTGTGTCTTCAGTTACAGACATACACATATGTAGAAAGTTAAAAGCGCACAGCTGTACCAGACAACTTTTGTGAAGAGAGATAAATGCTCATCTGGAAATGTTCTAGGGCACTGGGTCAACTCTTATTTCAGTTGTTCTTGCTTTACCATTTGGATGGGTGCATTTTATCACATGAGGCATGAAATCTCATGAGCTAGGCACTATTCCATTGAATTAAATTGTGAAAACCAGAGAGGTATTTTGCAAATACAGAGCTGGAGATTGAAACTGGAGTCATACCAGTTTATACTCTGTGGGCGTGCTTCCTGAGTGCAGGCCATAGACAGCTTATTTGATTTCCTTCATCCTCCAAAAGGCAGACCTCCAGCATTCAATTGCTCTCATTTCATATCCTGGTGCATTTATCCCTTTGTTTCCAGCTGTATCAGCTCTCTGCATCTATCCCCCAAAGGCATTATGGTGACAGTAACTCTGTGAAAGCTATTCTAGTCAGGTTTAAAATGTTCAGTTAAAATATCCCACTTGAGAAACAGAAATTTAACCCACTCTGATTTCCATTCTGCTGGGCTAATAGCATTACAAGGAATAGCCTTCAGTGAAGACTTTGGATCTCAAAGCACTGCTACATGTATTCTGGATGCAAGCCACTAAGACCTTAAGACTAAAGACTGCAAATTCATTATTACATGGTTTTGAATACTTTCAGTGTTAAGACTCCTCTTATGAAAAAGTACCAGTTTAGACCTCTACTGATTCACTGATACAGTTATCTGTAAGGGTCAAGTTTGTTGGTAGACCTAAACTATAGTTGACACTACCTATCAGGTACCAGTCCTAGACTAGTTGATAAATTACAAACTATGAGGAAACATCTACTATAATAATTAAAATAAGAAGCAACTGCTTATGAGTGGTTGATCAGGACAATGCAAATAAAATACTCAGCAAGAGTACTTGTCTCTTGATATTGCAGATCTCTCTGTAAAGATTCTGAATTTTGAAAATTGTTTAAAAACACGGTAACTAAGTAGAAAAAAAATTGAAGGTAACATCAGCATTGTGACATCTATGTGCATTTTACCTGGTATAGATAGAACAATTTACAAGCAGCAGTATCCTATCAGAACAAAAATCCATGCCATAAAAAAGATATAGAAATCAAATGTACCAGACAGGAAACACTTGAGCCTTCGCTTCCTAGCTCTACACTACTGTTAGCATTTAATTCTATCTCCTCACTGCTACATGATTTCTATATGCTTGGGCTCTACATTCTTGAAAGTAGTTCAAACACAATAAAGAAAGAATAAGGCTTTCATATATTGAGTTTTGTATGCCTGCATAATGAAGACTTTATAGGTGAGACCATTAGGTATTCTTGGGCTTCTCAGGAGACTGGGCTGTGTATTCACAATACATAGCAACCCATAATCTAGCCTGGCATGCAAGCAGTAGAGGTTAAAGCGTGATTCAGGTACTCACAATTCAGCCTTAGCTCCAGGCTCCTGATCCTGTGAAAGCCATTCTACTGGTGCAGCTTCATCTGTCACTAGAAAAACTCATAAGCAGAGCTGTGCAATTCACAAATTCATTTGATTTGCTGGACAAAGGAAAAATAATGTATTTGTAATTGATAACATGGACACATTTCAGCAAATCTGGAAATAATATTTACCCCTATTTTCTTTTTCCTTTGTTTTTCCTCCCACAGCTTATCTGTCCTTCATGAAAATGTACATCTGCTTCTTCTCCGATCACCATCTATTTGTCATGTGAGCATCTTCATACAGATAGAAAACTAAGAGCAACAATACTACTACCTAATACAGTATGAGTGTCAAATATATATTAATCATTTGCTCAATGGTTACATTTCTCTATTCACTCCACATAAAATGCTGAATTATTACTCTGCCATGAGCTCAAGATAAACATACTGCATTGCCACTATGTTCCACAGGCTATCCTGGTGAAAAGTGGGAGATTCAGAAGGCTTCTTCTTGGCTCTTCCATTTCTTTAGAAAGAGACTGTGCATCTTCTTGCAGACAGTGTCTACTCAATACACCACACGCTCTCTAACCTGTGAAAGCAGCCATGCAGATGGCACACTGGATAAACTCCCTGCCTCACTTCACCTCCTTCTGTTCCTTTATAATAGGAGATGACAAAGCAATTTGGGGCAGAATGCTTTCCATGTTGACTCACAACCTCTGACCTACTGCTCTATGAGAAGTCACTATCTGAAACTAGGAAACTGCTGTTGTAAAAGGAATTTAGCATTTCTTATCATGAACACCACCTGAAAGTACTCCAGATGGTAGAAATCTCAATTTCAGACCACAAACACACAGAAACACAGTAATATCTTGACGGCAGAACTTCTAATATTTGATATTCTTCAAATCAAGTGTTCCAGTCACTGGCTCTATATTACATCTACTTAATAGTTTGGAAAGGACTCATGAAGTACCAACTAAAATTTTGATTATTTAAACATTATTGATTTTTTTTTTAGTTTTAAAATCAGCTTCAATTTGGAGGCAGCTTTTTCATTTTCTCCTTTTACATTCAGCAGCTAATTAAAAATTGGTAAGGAAAAAGCTTCACAACCCCCTTCACCCATGCCAAATTGCAGCATTCCATTCTTCTTTTGAAAAGACAATTTTACAGATGCAATGATGAATTGAACACAGCAGCTTTTACACCTTTGAAACAAGGATTTGCAACAGAGTTTAGCTTAGTTTAAAAATATTTTAAGCTCACTCCGCATAAATAGCCATAACATCTCTTTCAGCCCAGAAAATCAAACAATTAAAGACACAAAGAGACAATATTCTAAAACTTAAAACTGAACAGATGAAATACTTTTGCAATTTCCAGAATGCCACATAATACCTGTGCCTATCAAAGTCACTGTCAAAATTCCTCTAAAATTCAGTGCAATCAGAATTTTATGTGCCTTCTCCTGCTAACTGATCACATTTAATCACAACATCGTAAAAGCACATGATGTTTTATAAGTGCTTCCTATACAATTAATTGTAACATTCAGGAGAGCTCTGAAGTTAGCATTCCGTTTAGAATAAATAATCACACTGTTCTTTCCCTTCTTTCCTAGAAGATTTACATTATTTTCCAGAGCGGTGATATTTTAATCAGAAGAAAAACTGCATCTTTGTTCTAGAGAGAAAATCTGTATTTCCCAAATGGAGCAACCAGGTTCTCTGCTCTATAATTTACTTAAACTCAGTGAATCTGGCCCACACATTCTTTATTCCTATCTAGCACTATCCTGCAATTTAGAGTGAACACTGCTAACTTCTATCGTCAGGCCAATTTATGTATTATCAGACAAAACTGATGTCTACAGTGAATTATGGGTATAGGAGTCATTATCTTCCAGGAGCACCTTGAAAACGAGATGTCTAATCTCAATAATGTAAGTTTCCTGGTTAAATAAATCCCCTGTGCTTAGTAATTCTATTCATTTATTGAAAAGATGTCACACCCCTCCCCCTACCTCCTTAGACTTTAAAAAACATCTTAAAGCCTCAAGGGGATTTGAATCCTCACTAAACAGAATTGATTTCTGTACTTACTACTTAGTATTCTTAATCACACAGCTCATGCATTTTTTGTTATGCAATGGATTGGGAAATTCAAAGGACCAGCCTGTGTTGCAAACATTTAGCTTCTATCACCCCATTTGCCTTTTACTTTGATGGCTTTTTTTAATATCAAGATGACAAAGAAGAAATTATTAAACACACCCTGCTTGAAACAGCTCCAAACAATCAACGCTGCCCTCTAGGTTTGTAGCCACCCGGGCCTTGTGTGAGCGTTTCAGAACAGAACTCTTGAAAGGCCACCAGAGGTTTTCCAATCCACTCTGCAAGAAAGATTGCCTCTCCACTTTTGCCTACATGAATTCAGGTTAAGGACTTTAGTCATCTGTTTTTTCCTTGATCTGAGAGCCTGATCCAAAGCTAAATTAAGCTAAAATAATCTATCTATTGATTTGAGCACTTCTGGCAACTTAATTCAGAGCTCCTCTACCAATTTATATACGAAGTTGCATAAAGCCTGAGGACATCTTTCCAACCTAAATTTTAGCCCCTGCCTGTGGCCACAGGCATCCTCGCTTGCTCCCACTCACAGCCTTACCTTTAGAGATACCCACAGATGGCTGCTGACAGCACCAAGCTCCAAGTGAAAAAAGATCCAGCTGGCTCACACAGTCCCCCACACCAAGAATAGTAGCCTCTGAGCAGAATGTACCATTTTGTCCATTCCACCATCTTATCTGCAGTTTCCTGAGCTGGAGCTGGTTCCCAGCCAGCTAATTCAGACTCACATCTGCCTATATTTGTAGATGCAACAGAGATTAAAAATATTCTTCAGTCCTTCAGGAGTCTCTACTGAGACTCAGGTCCTGTCTCTGCTCTCACAAATCAGGAGTAACTCACTGGAAGACAGTGAAGCCACAGCAGTATCTAAAATAGAAAAACTAAAGCCTAACAATTTCATTGGTGAACTCCTGGCTTATGTTTAAATTTGGTTATCAGGTCTCACCTTTTCAGAGATCAAAATTAGGGACTCAGAAATTCCCCATTCCATTTTCATATATCTCATGGATCCTTAGCTGATTTAGATATGTACGTACTGCCCATAGCCTGTTATTTTACAAACCACTCAAATAAATTTTGCTGTACAAGCATGGCATCTTGACCACACTAATTCAAAATTGGATTCAGTAGCGTCTTTAATCCATCTTCCTGATAAAAAAGCAATTCTTTTATACAAACAGAGAAGACCAGCAATCCATATTAGTTATATATTAAAGGCTATACAGTTGCTATTCCGTCAAATAAAGATTTTCTCTAACTCTGCAACTGAAGTTTTGAGTTGTACTTAGTAAAATAGAGTGCTAAAACTTAAAGTTCTAGCCCAGTTCTGAAGTGTGAGTACCAATGCATCCAGTAATTACAAAATTTGATGCAAAGACGATGTTCTAAACATTTCAGGGCAGCAAATATAGCCATGAGCTGGCATGAACCACATAAAATAGTTCATGTTGTAGCAAGAAACACATGTGGCTACAGAGAGCACTGCTCAGCTTACTGTTTTATATAGTTTAACAGCTCCATGCTCTTTGGACAGATCCTTTATATTCTTCGGAATTAACTCTGGATAGCCCTTAGTTGGCAGATAGTAGCAAAGCTTCATGTTTTTCATCTGAGCTATGAGGGCTCATCCAGTGTCACCAGTTACACCCATGTAGCTAATTTTTGCGACAGCATTATTTTTCAGAGGCAAGGATACATCAACTGTGGCAGAGGCAATTTGAGCTGTTTACATCCCTGTGCACGCGTCTGCAGAGCCTCCAGCTTGGAGTGTCCTCATTTTTGACTATCCATGACCCTGCTATACTGCCTTACTGCCTCTCCATGTGTTATAGCACTTTCCTTCACTTCTACAAACATACTGTGTCGTGTGAGAGATGGAATGTATTTGCCTCCTACAGCCCTTTAAAAAAAGTGTTCATCTTCATGTCCTGACACAACTCATGCCTTTATGTACCTGCAAAATATGCTCTGTGTGTACCCCCTATTACTGGCTTTTATTAAGGTAAGAAAATATGTGCAAGAGGCTGCCGTTAACAGGAAAAAACTCTGTGCACTGCTGTCAGGACATGTTGCAGGAACAGCACATGGTATATCAGTGTGTTCTAAAATATTTATGAAAAATAAAATTTAAATTTGATTATCACATGCCGGTAAAAATTTGCATCGGCTGCACACTGTCTGCACCAGACGCATTAAACCCAGGCTTATACAGTGGGAGCTGTAGGTGCCATCTGCAGCCCAAAAATAACCTTGGCTGCATACCAGCACATATTCATTTCTGCGGAGAAAAGCCTTGCTTGCTGTAGCTGAGTCCTCATGGTACCTCAGACTGCCAAATAGTCTAAGAGCTAGTAACTGGATATTATCACTCATCTAAATCCATCCTAGTTAAACAAGATGCTTAGAGTTGGCAGTTCCTGAAACTTTATGAAAGGTTGAGTAGGTAACCTATCCCAGTTTATCAGGACAGTTCACCTCAGGCATCTCACCAAAAACCCACGATGTTCAACTTGAAAACTGGAACATACATGAAAAAAACAGTACAGGAAAAACAAAAAAAAAAGGCAACAAAAATAACCAAACCCAGCTAAACCAACCTACTGTTGAGGAAACGTGTTTTTCTGCTTTATGTAAAACAGTCTTTCAACAAACAGGACGATTAGCATCATCCTAATGAATTATAGACAGATTGAAAGGGGAGACAAAGGGGAAATTGTACAGCAGTATTTCTGTATTTTCCTGGTAACTTCTACCCGGATAGCCTAACTTCTTTTAACTTTTGAGAAAAAGGAACAATGGGGGCAGTTCTTGAGAATAGTGCCATCCAGAGATCTGCAAAAAGAGTACAGACAGCAGATACAGTTACAGTCCAAAGACTTGTACATCAAAGAGTGACCCATCCCACTATGACTCCACTGCTCTTATTTCACTCAAATTCTTCAAAGATTCAATGGAATAGGTGTCTATTTTATCCTTAACAATGGAGCCACCAAGATTTTCCCTGACTCTACTGAATCCAGACATAGTTCAACAACCTGTTACCCTAATAACATATAAAAGAAAACACTGTTGTATGCAGAAAATAATGCCTACTAATGAACCCCAAATGTCCATCAGGAATAGCTTAGTGAACCACACAGAGATTGGTTTAGTGCTACAAACTGCTAGAAGCAGTTTTACCAGGTATAGTGTACAAGCAGACTTCAAAGATGGTTCTGCTAGACATGCATGCCCACCTTCATCATAGGAAATCATATGGCATCATCACCAACAACACAATTATCTTTGGCACAGTGATAAAAACGAAAGTTCTAGGGTTTTAATGATCTTTAGCACAGTTATCCTTTGAACATCCCAGTATCAGGGAATGTGGTACTATTTCTGTGTTATCATACAGTTCAGCTTATTGTCTTTATTGTTTAAAAGCACATTCACATACACTTCATCTAGCAGTCACTGATGATAGGATGTCTGAATCCAAAACACTTAGATCTGTATTTTAAATTCCTACCCTACTCTTAAGTACTTTAAGATCTTTAAAAATATAAAGTCTGTCTGTGAAAAAGTCTAGATACTGGAGAATTCCTGGCAATACTGAGCAGCTAGGCAGCTACCTTACGTTTAATTTATATCAGGGTCCATAACTTATGCATTCATGTTTCTATGTTACTTCTGTAATTAATCTGATTGCTTTCCTCAGAACAAATATACACAAAGAATCTTCGTAGAGAGTAAAGGTAAAGGAGGTTAAAGGTGTGGATAGAACTCAGCCATCCTGCTGCCTCTTACCTGGCAGCCCACCAATTGCAGCCCAGTGATTGCCTCTTCCTTTCTTATTATGGGGATTAGGATTCGAATTTTCTTCTTGGTATCCGTTCCCCTCTTTGATATGATTTCTCCAACCATGAGATGGGAGACTTCTTCTGCAGAACCTTGAGTTAGGCTCTGTTCTACTTTATGCAGACTAATTATACACTGGTTTTGCTAAGGAGTGTGTGTTTGCATACGTATGTGTATGACTCTGGCCTGGTTGCTAGAGCAGTTGCTTGACAGGGCATATAGTTGGAATCTCCAATCCCAGCTCCAATAAATATTAGATATTAATTTATTTCACTAGAATAGAAATGAAAATAAATATGTACACATACGTCCAAGCCCAGAGCTAGAAACTCTCACCACTAAGTAAGATGAGTGGTGTTAGCTACAGCCATAGCTATGCGAGATATATTATTTATCTCACATATAGCAACTGAGGCATAATATATTATTAAGGGATTAGGTAGTCAAAAATAAAAGCCACAATATGAGGGCTGGAATTATTTTTCTGAATATGACTAATAACAATTTCAGTCACAGCTGAAGGTAGGATACCCTTCTGTTCTCATCCAAACATCTCAATATACTGAGCAGTATGTCTGCACATGTGATCTTAAGCACTTCAGAGATGTTTCCCCATTTTCAGAAGGTATCCAACACTTGCATGTTACCTGTTGATTTTATATGAATCTTAGTAGCAGAAGATAAGCTAGAGTTCACCCTACAAAAAGGCAGTGGGGGCAAAGATGAATAGAACAAGAAGGCAGCAGATGAGAAACAGATCTGTAGCAGATATTTGCAGTAGAAAACAGATGAAAATACCATGTAACAGGGATATTCAGTGCAGCTGTCTAAGAGAAGTCCAGGATTTCACACAGAATCCCTACTGAATTGGACAGAGAAATCTTAATAAAGATCTTTTAAATAAACTTACCACTTTCAAGATGAAATATATATGTATACTCTTGAGGCAGAGAAGTATATGCCTATATATAAATACTGGATTCCATAAACCAGTCTTAAATAACGTCTAGAAAACTTGGAAGTATAGATCTGCTGCTCTCTTTTTAAAGTCCATGTTATGTTAATGTGCTTATTTACAAACTGAGCAAGAATTCTGTGATGCTTTCTGTTCTACTGAATATCACAGTAAACTTGCTACTTGAATCTTATAACTTTGGATTTGTGGAAACTCAGAAATTGTTTTAAAACTAGTGCAGCCATAAAGCTCTGCTAAGTCTAAGTGTACAGCTTGAACAGAAGTTTCTAGAAAAAAAATATCAAATCACACAAGTGAAAACAAACATGAGGGGGATCTAATTACAAGGGATAATGAGACTCTGGTTGTAATCTCTGGCATGTATTTGTATTAATCAGCTGAACTTTTGGATAGGTCTGATCCAAAGTCTGCTAAATGTTAATGAGGGCATTTCTTTTGATTTTAACATGTTCTGAACTTAATCTTAAACATTTTGGTTTTGTGATGTAAAGCATAGTGTATGAACACAAGCCTTATATGATATGAAGCATCACAAATAGTATCTCATTATTCTTTATTTGTAATGCAGAAAAAAATAGCCTTTTTAGAAATACTCAGGAAAATAGATTTTTCAGCAGAGCATTTTTTAGGTCCATGCACTTAGATTTTGTCTGAGATATACTATAATCAATATTTCCAGGTGAAGCAATTAATTTCCTCTGTTTGGAAAGTGAATAAAACTCTTGCAATGCAACTTTGACTTTCATTTCAGTTACAGTTTGTTATTGCCAATGAAAAAAAAAATACTTCCTAGCTTTTCTAATGTATCAGCCAGATAAATTGTTAACACTTAAGAACTCTCCAGGCAATAATGAATGACACAATTTTCTGTGTTATCCCTGATAAAGTTTAGGATATGGAAAGCGGTCTAATCCTCTTTCTGCACTCTTCCATCTGTGCTTTAGAGCTACCATAGTAAATTACTACATTCTGAAGCACTACTTCAAATGTAATTTCATATTTTCAAAGCTGAGATAATTTTACTCCACAGTGTATTTTT
The DNA here is from genome assembly GCA_032466535.1 of Forpus xanthops. Lineage (NCBI taxonomy): Eukaryota > Metazoa > Chordata > Aves > Psittaciformes > Psittacidae > Forpus > Forpus xanthops. The sequence continues at coordinate 9,949 of JASSUY010054757.1, read as the reverse complement.
TAATCTTTGTAAAAAAAGTAAAATGTTTAAGGAAGCCAGGTTAGATAAAACTGGAATATGAGATGGATGGTAGTTTTCAGTGAAGTAGACCTTTCATAAAGGTTGCCTGAAATATGAAGTTAAGCCAAACTAATCACTTTGTTTACAGAAAATCTGCAAAGTGTTAAGATTTAACCCCACTGTAATCTTTTGTTAATTATAAGGCATTTTTAATGCAGGAATAGTTGCTGACAAATACAGCTGAAGGCACTCTTTTTATTGCACCTTGAATACACTATTGTCTATTCCTAATGTCTTTGATTCTGCTTTCATATTGCAGAATGAATTTACTTGGTGCAGTTTGTCATTAACCTATTCAGTCATGGTTAGGGCTCATTTCTTTCTCTGTGTGGGAAGCTTAAGCTTTGTGTTGGATTTCTCCACATTTTATCAAATGTGCATTTTGCTGCTCTCAAATCATTATGGGTAAAGAGACTGATTTAGTATCTATTGGAGTAAATTGACTGACTCAGTTCAGAGACTGAGCATAAGCAGCTGTTCCAAAAGTAGAAGTGAATACAGAGAGACTGATTTAATAAACTTCTCTATTTTCTTCTATTTCTTCATTTTTCTGCACCCACATAAAAGTCTACATTCAATAACACCACAGAAACCCAGTCAGTCCAGTGTCTTTCTCAGGTTACCATCTGGTTGTGGAACAGCTGGTTAATATTAAACCTCCACAAGATTGAGATTATACATACAGGCAGCAGCAGATACTTTGAAGCATCTGCAGCCACAGTGCGGTATCTAAGACAGAGAGCCACAATTCATCAAAACACTGCCAGAGAAAGTGTTCCTCTGTAACCCTTTGTTAGTTTGCATTTCAAAACCACATCTTACTACCCATCTTATGTCCAGGGACTAACCTGAAGAATATAGCCCATCCCATCTGATGACCTTAACCCAGCTAAACACCTATCACTTCACAGATTATCGCAGTCCAGTGCTTTCTCGGAGACTTGGCAATTGCTTCTAAAACTCCTGAATTGTGAAACCTGGGTTGTATCTTCTGAATTCATGGTGGAGAAAAGGGGTCTGTGGGTTTTTCGGGGGGGGGGGGGGCCGGTTACCCAGCACTGCAGGTGATACCCTGCTGACATTGAAGTAGAGCTGCTTCATGCTGCTTATGCCAATAACAAAATGCTCCTTTTATTTTCTCTAGGTCTTCATTGCCACATGCTGGCTGTTGGGATTGCTAAGGTGCAAGTTCCCATCTTCACTTGCCCTACCCACATGCATCTGCTCATCCCCTACAGTGTGGGATGGGTGATAAGCAAAGAGCACATCAGTGGGCAAACCTGGATTTGAGCTCACCAGCAAGAGAAATGACACACGGAATTGAAAACAGCTTGGCAGTGGTGGAAAACTAGCCGTCATGGCTAAATTATAGCTGTATGTTCTTTAGAGAATAGTGGCACAGCTATGCTACTGTAAAGATGGAAGTTTCAGAAAGCTCTTGCGAAAATATAAATACCTCTATATAAGGTATTCATGTGGTCTCAGGTTTGCCCCTTTGGGTACCTAGTGTGACCTTATCAATACTGACAATAATCCAAGGAATCATGTAGGCGAAGCAAGGTCTAAACCTTGCCTCTGCAAGGGCAGGAAAGCTCACTTGAAAGCTGATGCCTCAAGAGTCAGGAGAATGAGTTGTCTTGAGCCTGATTAAGGTTGGAGGATAGGGGGAACTGCTGGCTTCCCTCTTTCCTTAACTCCTCACCCCTGTCCCAGCACCCTTCCTGGGAACACGGATGGCAGGCTGAGGGGCTTTGCCTCCTGCAAAAGCCTGCTTCCCAGAGACAGCATTTGACCCCTCACACACCCCTTGGGACTCTGAAGAACAGGAAGGGACTAAAAAAGGAGGAAGAGGATCTGGCTATTCTCCTGCAGTTTAACACAGACATTGTTTCATAAAATTAAACAGATGCTTTTCAAGGGCATGACACATTGTATGGGCCTCTTTGAAGTAGAACCGCTAAAGCCTTCCAGCTAAGGTTGACAGATTTTCTGATAACAGAAAATGAAGCAATCTAAAAATATGTTCTTCCAGCTATCCCTACAATCAGTTACAGGTAAATCATAGCATGTTTCATAAATGTCAAAACAAGCTGTCCTGACATCATTAGTTCTTTATTTAAGACACTGATTGAAGAAGATGAGCAAATTATTCATGAATATTCAAATATGAGGACAAAGCAAGCATGCAAGCAGATTGATATGAACACTCTCAATAACCTGACCCAAAGATAATTCATGGTTTCTGATCCTGAATATTTCTTTAACTTTTTGTAGCTATGATACTACTTGACTAGATGTTGTTTATTGTACTGCTTTATGAAGTAACAATTTAGAAGTATACAGACAGAAAGCAAGAAGGCTTTAGAAATAGCTAGCTAAAATTTAACTCTTTTTTATAACTTGTCAATAAAAGAATAGAAATATGATACTTGGTATAGTAGGAAACAAGTTTAGGTCTTGGATACAAATATAGAACAAGATACACGATTTTCTTAATAGAACAATTAAACTAGTCTGTCTTTTAGTGAATTGAGCATTAGTTTGGAAATCTTCACAAACAAGGCTTTTGGAACCTTGAGAAATTTTGAACTGAGCATTCATATGAACTGTTAATGAAGCAATGCTGGGATTTCTGAGACACAAAAAGCTTGAATAACATTATGACTTTTTTACATTTATAATATAGGAGGGATGTAAATAAAATAGTAAGTATATCCAAAATGTTAAGTATTCAAAGTATACTGTGGAGCACCAAGCCAACAAGTGGAGCACAAGTAAACTGCGACCCAGGCATTAGAGCAGCAGGGGATACAGTCACAGGGGATCTGTTTCTATAAAGCATCTTTGTCAAACCTTGTGAAGCCACAGAAATCCTCAGTGGGAGATAGGGATCTTCTTAATAGTAAAGAGCATTAAGAATAAATAGTATTAAACATATATGTCACTATGTCTGTCATGCAAGTGTATCATATTTCCTACTAATTCTTTAATAACATTCATGGAACTGTTTAGAAGGAAGAGCTACACTCAATAGCCATCAGAAAGATTTACCTGGCCTACCATTATCTGACAATCAACACTTCTTAACTGGAGCTTGTGTGCAGACAACCAAAGTTTCATTGTGAAACCAGAGTGCATGACATGAAAACCTGGGAGATTGCTTAACAAAAAGAGTAAAATGACAGATAAGAAGGTTTTGATAGAACTGTGAAAATGATTCTTTGTTCTTTTTTTGAAGGAAAATTTGTATCTCCTCTCAAAAATGCTTCCCAGGAAATGCTTTTTTTTTCTAATCAGCTCTAATCATTAGTTATTATTAAGGGCACTAGTCTTTTTATCCTATTGACAAGGAAAAAAAAAGTAATTAAATGACACAGATGTCACTTGTTCCTATGAGTGTGTCCAACTGTGCCAAGCTGTATTACCCGTAACAGACAGTAAGCAGCAATTGAAAATATTAGTTTAACCAGACAGGGACAGACTACATTGGGCTCAAAGAGCAAGAGCAACAGGAAGAAAGGGAAGAGTGGGAGTGCTAGAGGAAGCAGGAGCAAAGGAGGATACAAGAGAACTCCATTCATTCCCTGCCTTGAATTCACTTGTAGACATAAAATATAGGCCATTTTTTGCAGTTTTGTGGAAATGTCAAGGTTGTTGAAAGTCACGTCCATCATTTCACCAAAGGGGACAGGGATTTGATCCTATTCACTCATGCACTGTCCCACCGAGCTGGCTGTGGATGTAGGCTGTATATGTATATGCACTCTATTAGGAAGACTTTCTCAGAGGCTACTGGAGGGCTTTCAGGAGAACTGTGTGATATTCTCTGAGTGACTCCCTCTGTTCTTTGTAGGTGAGGTGTCAAAGGGGTAGCTAACACAGAGCTGGCCAAGAACCCTTGAAAGCTTTCATTTGGTCAATGCTATGCTTTTGACACAGCACGTATAGCCAGTCTATACACTGAGTTAAGTAGCTGTGGTTAATTGGTGGCAGCCTTAATTAAACTTTTGCTAAGCAAATTTAGTTAATCATTCAAAACACATTTGTGAGATTCTGAAAAACGAGCAGCTTACTCTCCACCTTTGTGAAATTACTGTTAATCATTCACTAATGTCTGCATCATCCTATTTAAACCTTCCCCCTGTGGTTTTAGACTTTCTGCTTGCTAATCCACCACAGGGGAGTGATATGTAAACATGCGAATACATTATGGTAGGCTTTTCCTGTTTGTGGTCGCAGGTTCTATCAAGCCATATTTATAGCCTCACTGAGAATGATTTATAATTCATTCGTCTCACCTTCATTTGAATTAATTTAAAGGTATAATTCAATTTAACAAACATGCAGCTTAGTGTACTGAGCAGTGAAACATACTGCAGCTGTTTCACCCCATCTTTCTGTTTTCAGCCAGCCTCCTTGTTCAGTGGTATTCTTATATATCAAACCAAGTACCACACTGGAACAACAATGGATCATAACAAGACAACAGCAGCTTTTAAATCTCCAAGCTATGTGACTATTACCTAGGTGTCCCAAATTTCTCTAAATTCTCCTTCTCCATGAAGAGTATGTCCTTTACTGTGTGGCTATTATAAAATCCTGCTGATATGAACTACTGCACTCTTGCTCCTAACTCTGCTGAAGTCCATTATAGACAACCCTTTCTTGTGATTTATGCTTCATTATAAAAATCAAATTTCTTGGTTGTCAAAAGTAAATTGACTGCAGCTAACAGAAAGAACTAACTCCCTGACATACAGAGCCATAACACCAGTCTAAGGGTGTAACTTCAAATGTGATGGAAGGATATCCTATAAGTACAGAGCTCTCTTAGAAAGGAAAATGAAAAACCAGTTATCAGATTGAGTGAAGAAACTGCAAATTGTCCCTCCCCTAACCCAAACCACCAGGATGGGCTGGGACTTGGCCCACACTCAGAAACTATCACCCAGATAAAAGAGCTGTCAGGAGAGAAATTGTTCTGAGGATACTGCTCCTCTTATCAGTCCTTCTGCAGCCCACTACAGCTGGAGATCTAGGTATTGTCTTCCTAACACTAAACCTAATCTTCACTGTACTTTTAACCATAAGCCTATAATAAGTTGTGCTTTGAACCATGGTGCGGGACCCCAAGCCATGGCCGAGATTATAAAAAATAGTACTGAATGAACCTTTTTGTAGCCTACCCCTTCCTTTGGCAGGCAGACCCCATACACCCTCACTCCACCCATAGCCCCAAGATTTGTCTCTCCCCTAACTCTTTGCCTAATTATATTGCTAAACCTAACAATGAATATAGACTAAGCTTCAGCTAAGGATGAACAGTAGGGGCCCAGAAAAGAAATTTTGCCAACCTATCCTTTCCACTAGAATCTTCTCTGCAGCCATGCTTCAACAAGGGATATGGGTGCTGTCTCTCTTCTTACTCTAATCCTAACTCTACAGCCAAGCATGAGCTGAGCCTTAACCCAGGACATCAGCCATGGCCCAGATGAAAATAGTGTTAAGAGAGAATATTTTGCAGCCTAATCCTACCTTCATCATTCTTTTTGCAGTCACACTCTAACAAAAGCTCAATGCTTTGTTACTCTCCTAACCCTAACCCAAAATCCTAACCAGCAAGATGGTGCTCACTCACCACTGCAATTGTCAGCTTTCTTTCTACTTTCCAGCCACTTTTCAGTAGGAGAACAAGATTCTACTTCTCTTTAGAGCTAAACTTAACCCAACTGTTTAGCTTGGCCTTAGCTAGGCACTTTCCCAAGACCTCCAGACATGGTACAGATTAAAAAGTAGTCAAGGCAGAAATTGTTTTGCAGCCTACCTTATTCCCTGATATAGCTCTTGCACGTCCAATTCAGTAAGTGCTGTAGCTTTTGTTTGCAAACCAAGTCTAACCTTCTACCCAACTTTAACCTCAACCTTATTGTTTGAACTTTGCTGAACCTTAGTTAAGGATCCCCTGTGTGTGTCTAGGTAACAGAGTCAGGAGGCTAATACACTTCTAGCCCAGCTTTTGACATCCCCTTTGCACCTTGACTCCAACATGAGCCCTAGGCTTTGTCTCTATCCTAACGCTAACACAACATTCTGTTTCCCATAATTCCTTCTATTTGTTCATGCACACATACATGAAATCCCTTACAGGTTTTAGCTTCATTTTTTTCTGTTATTCTTTATCATTACCAATCTACCTTAAAACTTGGGAAAGGCATGTACAGTTACTGCTCTGTATATCTCATATCAACAGTGACTTACATTATCAAAACAAAAAAGCTGAATATGTCAAATACATCACATAAATAAAATGAAAAATAAGAAATTATTTTCTCTACATTTCTCTGTTTTGATACTTCTAGACTTATTAATCACAGCAGAAGCAACCATACTTATACTCTGACAGATGACTCCTGAGTTGATATGCCACTTTATGCTTTAAAAACAACCATCCTCTTAGCACAGAGTCTGACTTAGTAAAACTTGAAATTAGCAACTACACAAGGCTTGGACAAAACTGATTTATTAATGGTCCATCCCCCACCTCTGTCATATCTAAAGAATGTCATGGCCGTACAGTGGCATGCTTTTTGAACCCTTTCCAATTTCAGATATTTCCTTTCTCTTTTAGTACCTCATTGCTTTTGCATCAATTACAGCCTGACCTAAAGCCACATTGGCAGTGAATGTGATATATAGTAGAATCCATTTAAATGAATTTCTGATGAAAGAATAAAACTGTTAAAAGAATAAATTTACTGCACAGATTTATACAAATCCTGTATATGAACTGAAATCCTCTTAAAGGAAAAACTGATGGAAGATTAAAATGTTAAATGAATTAAACCCCAGCATCCTAGTGAAATATAATGATTATTTGACCTATTAAATGGGTAGTACCACTGGCTATATAATGAGAAGTATTCAAAGGTATGTCAATTTTAAATACGTAGCGAAAAGATGTAAAGCAAACAGTGATCAACGGAAATATCTATTAAGAAAATAAACTTACCGAACAGCAGTGAAATGTTCTTGAAACGTCTTTGTTCACCCAGGCATGAAGCTACCAAGTCCTTAATTTCTGTTGAAAAAGAGAGACTTTTAATGATTACTAAAAGTTATTAATAGCACAGCATAAATGTAATTTTTGCTTTGCTTAATTTTAATGTATTAAAATGTCTAAGAAAGTCATTCTCTTCCATTCCAGCTGGACTCTCCATTTGTGATAAATTTCTAGGGATCTGTTTTAAAAAAGGTCATGTCCAACATTTGTCATTAAGGCTGTCTGTATTCCATTTTACAGAAAGTATCATTTAAAACTGTGTCAAATTTGTCAACACTAGTGAAGCATACAACAGCATATGTATTGCAAGCACTGTAACATTTATTTTAGGTTCTATATTTATAATGTGTAGTCAAGAACATAGGATATAGACATATTTCTGATAAATATTATATCCATCTATTTCAATGATAAAATAAAAATGAAGTATTTTGTTTTTCCTAATCAAACCCCATTATTTCGGTAAGACTAAAATCCTGTAAAATGATCCCATTTTGGAAAAATGTATGCTTTATCTGTATATCTTGATTTCAGCCAGCTCTTCAAGTAACTTGTTTCAGGTTTAAATCCCAGATTAAACTGCTAAAAACATGCACTCTAAATCCCCTGGCAATGAGTTGAAAATTATTTTATATATTAGTTTCCTACCTGAGAAGAGTTGAGTTCATATTCAGTTTAGGTCATAGGTGAAATGAGTTTGTCAGTTGCAATCTAGTCTGTAATGAATTTATATCTTGATCACAAAATTACTGTACCACCCAATTAAATATTGCCTGAAGGGACTATTCATTAGAGATGGAGACCCAACAATGGATATTAAAGGATAAAGTGCATTTTTAGAGTATGAAGAACTGTACCATCCCTAGATAGTCCTGTCTTGGTAGCAAGATGCTATACAAGCATATGACATCTTTCTTTCTGCCAAGTCTGACATTTACACCACTTTGTGATTATATGACCCTGCAGATGTAAAAAAATTCACACTGGGAAATACTATAAACCTTGAATCACAGCCTTCTCTGCAGAAAATGCTTTGTAGAAATTCAAGAGGTTTTCCTGACTAAATAAGTGACTGTGAATATCCTTTTGCTATTATAAAGGCAAAGCTTATATTTTTGAAGGATGTATGGACAAGCCAAAGCCTTTATTTGGAGGGGTCTTGCTGGCAGTGGATCATACTGAAAGCTACTACTTCCCTGTGCTGAGGGAACAAAGATGATGCATGAACTTCAGGCCACCAGGATCATAGTATGGCTTGGAAGGGAAAAAATGCACATATAAGGGTATTAATGCAGAAGTCCTTTCTTAAAAGAGAAGACATTTTCTGCCTATATCCCTTCTGAAAGCAAAACTAGATAGCTATGAAAGACCAGGAGGAATACTTAAGCCCCTTAGATGAGGCTTCTGCCTTCAAGTCCTTTCAGTTTGCAAGTGATTCTCTTGTGAGCTTCAGAAACATTGGGAAAGGGAAAATTTGACTGAGTAGGAAAATGCAATGAAAAGACGCCTTGGAAGATCTGATAGTGGAAACTTTTCAAGGTAGAATTTCTCCTTCAATTTCCTTTGCTGTGTGGACGGTATTGTCCTTCTCTTCCACACACACTGAGATCTCGGACCACAGAGAAATTTCTAACTTACCAAAACTATATCCACCATTACGTTCTGCTAATCAGTACACAAAAATAGCCATGAAGAAAAAAGATGAAAATAACTATGCAAATACTTCACTTATCCCTAGAATTGTGTTCTACTGTACCTAGAGAGTAAAAGTGTACACTAAAAATACAAATAGGTGATTATAGGAAAACATGAAATATTAACTCCATGAATAAAAACCTGGATGAACTGGTGCAAATAGCGGTGGTGAATGAACTGTGAGACTAACTTGTTGAGAATTGCAAACTACTTGAGAGCTGGGAAATAACTTGACAAGCTGCTAGAGAGACTAACCACTGAAAAGAACAGATAATGGCTACATTAGAAACAGAGGGTACTCAAAACCCAAAACCAGTTAGGAGTCAGCAAGGATCAGGTGAGAAGCTGCATGAGACAGAGCTCTCTTTTGGTAATGGTTTCACTGAGCCAGGCAGAAAGAACATTTATTCTTTATGATATAGTGACAAAATGAAGGTGTGGGGCACATTCCAAGGAGTCCTCCAAAGCAAGGATGGAGAGAATGCTGCACATACATGCAAGCTTTAAATACTTTTTGAGAGATATACAAGTGTTATTGGCTTTACAGGAGAGCAGAAAAATATTAGTGTAAAGGAGGTCATAATTCATCCATTGCCACATAAATAACAGCTTGCAAAATCTAATATTCACAGTCAAATATTTGGCCGCACAATAGAGAAAACCACATTTCCATACTCACCTCTTAGGAGCCCTCTTCTCAAAGACTCCTTTAACAGTTGGGCCCACATCCATTTCCACTAGTACAAAAAAGAGAATCAGCTCACCATAGCTGATTATCGTTCTAACTGAACACTCAGATCAGGTACTTGCAACCAGTCCTCTAACCCCTTCTTTGCCAATCTTTCTCTTAAATCTCTGCTTATCATAGTGGTAAAAATCACTGAATCACTTCAAGAAGGACTTAAACATCTTTTAGCTTCAGGAAAAGAAATAACTGAATCCAGATCTGAAGCTATAAGTGATGTTTTGTGGATTAATCTGATTTAATTCAAGAAAGTCAGGCTCAGGTCATTGTCGTAGTTTGAGGCCCCCCTCAAACAGTTCTGTGCACCCCCCCCTTTTTCTTCCCCAGTCCCGGGGAAATGGGAAGGAGAATCCAAAGAATGCAACTCCCACAGGTTGAGATAAGAACAG
>JASSUY010054756.1:99331-133440 GCA_032466535.1 Forpus xanthops | reverse complement strand
GAAAGGACCTTAAGCTCATGCAGTTCCAACCCCCCTGCCATGGGCAGGGACACCTCCCACTAAACCATGGCACCCAAGGCTACGTCCAACCTGGCCTTGAACACCGCCAGGGATGGAGCATTCACAACTTCCCTGGCAACCCATTGCAGTGCCTCAGCACCCTTACAGTAAAGAACTTCTTCCTCAGATCCCATCTAAACTTCCCCTTTTTCAATCTGAACCCCTTCCCCTTGTCCTATCACCACATTCCCTAATGAGGAATCCCTGCCCAGCATCTCTATAGTCCCCCTTCAAATACTGGAAGTTGCTCTGAGGTCTCCACGCAGCATTCTCTTCTCCAGGCTGAACAGCCCCAACTCTCTCATCCTATCTCCATACAGGAGGTGCTCCAGTCCCTCATCATCCTCATGACCCTCCTCTGGACTTGTTCCAACAGTTCCATGTCCTTTTGATGTTGAGGACACCAGAACTACACACAGTACTCCAAGTGAGGTCTCGCAGAGCAGAGAGGCAGCGTCACCTCCATGACCTGCTGGTCACACTGCTTTGGATGCAGCCCAGGATACAGTTGGCTTTCTGGGCTGTGTGTGCACACTGCAGCCAGCTCATGCTCATTTGCTCATCGACAAACACCCCCAAGTCCTTCTCTGCAGGGCTCTGAATCTGTTCTCTGCCCAACCTAGAGCTGTGCCTGGGATTGCTCCGACATTTCACGTTCTGTGGCTAACATCAGCTGCGCAAGTGAGTTCATGCTCTGCTCCTAAATGAGCCCCTGCACAAAAAGGGGATAAGATGCTAAGGTAGAGTGCAGTGTAGAGCTCTGCCCTCTTAGCTGACTTCAGGTCCCACCTGCAGCATGTGAACCTGTACTTGGGATCGCTCCTTAAACCCTTCAGAGCTAGGGATGGGGCCATTGAAGCACAAGTGCCATGTCACAGCCTCCCACAAGTCCTGACAGGTATCCAAAGGGCAGCAACCGCTATTCCCATGCCTATTCTGTGCTGGAATCTTGGGAGGGTCCTCCGTTAAAGCACACTGCCCTATCTCATCACAACCAGAGCAGGTGAATTCAGCACCACCTGGCTCAGTCCTCTGCAAAAAGCCCCATGACATGTCCTCAGTGAAGGGGGAAGATGGATTTCTCACTGGGAGTTTTGAGCATTCCCATCATTTGCACATTGATCACACCAAAGGATTTAACCCCCGAACTCAGCCTTGCCCCCTCTCCCTTCAAATACACCCTTTCAGCATGTTAGGCTCTTTACACAATGCATTTTCCCTTAGGAAATGTCTCAGGTGCCACTGAAGGACTAAAAAAAGCCAGCAAAGCCACCATTGTGTTCCCAAAGCCATTAACGCTTGAGAGCTTTTCACATCACGCCTGGATGGGTCTGCAATCAAACCTACTTTCAAGGGCACTCTGCAAGCAGTGGTTCTAATGGACTTTAAATTTAACATGGAGCTCCATTAGCAAAATAAATATATAAATGAAATACTTGATCTTTATTAAGAAACCAGGATAGAGGAGCCTTTAAAGCAAGGCAGAGCGGGCTAGGTGATGTGATTAACGCGTCTCCAGGATCCCGATGAGGAAGGGTTCTGAGCCCTGCTGTACCCACACACTGCTCATAGCTGGCTGAGGACAAAGCAGATCACTATGGAGAGGTCGGCTGCTTCTCCTTCACCCCACGCTCATCGGAGAAGACCGAATGCAATGTGAGTCACATGAGTTCTGATAACAGAGCAGCCTCCCAGCACTGGAGGGGGAGCAGCAGTGAAGTGGTAACGATTAGTTCAGCAGGTGCAAAGGAAGCACCTTAGATATTGCTGTGTATCTCTATAGGAGTGAGCCTGACATGCAGTTATACTTAAAGAGATAAGGAACATTCCAACCTGTGCGTGCTCCTGCCCGTGGCAGGGGAGTTGCAACTAGGTGAGCCTCAAGGTCCCAGCTCAAACCACTCTGGGATTCTATGAACCCAGCGACTTCACCCACACCACTGCTACTTGTTGAAGCAGGCAGTAACACAGAGCGGTTGCACTTAAAAGTCTCCTTCATACTGAGCTGAATTGTCAGCTGGCTGAGTCCCACATGGACCATTCCCTCCCCTCGGAATAGGCACCCAGGTCCAAGTCTGGATTGCTTATTGCACGAGCAGGAGAGCTGGTCAAAATGACACCTACAGGGTGGCTAGGGGTCCAGATAAGACTGAAAAGAGACTATGTACTCCACTGAGTGGAGCAGGGTGATGGGAACCTCTGGAGATCAGACTTCACACCCTTTCATTTGGTTCCCCTCACTAACAGCCACCTGAATTCTGCCATGAACTGCAGCCTCTCAGCCAGGGCAGTGCATTGAGGAGCAGCAAAAGCAGAGCTGCTTCCAAAAGAAAGGTGACCCAGGTAGTGAACTCACCATCAGGGCTCAGCTCCACACAGCCAGAGGTAGGCAACTGCAGAAGGTCCTACCCACAGTCATCAAACAAACACAAGGTGAAGAGAAAGGGCTGATACCTCCCAAACCTGTGTTTAAGTGATGCTGCTGGACCTATGGGCAGAGGGTGTGGGTGAAGTTCCCAGGTGATGCTGATCAGGATGCTCAAGGCCTGTTGTCCTCAGGACACTGGCACCGTAGTTCTTTATCATGTCATTAAGTCCTCAGATCACAAACCCCAACAGCACACATTCCTCCTAAGGCCTCTTTCAACTTTTATCAAAAGAACCTGGGAAAAGGGTGGGGGAAAAGAAGCAGCGGTAATTCCCCAATAAGCAAATGAAAGCTAAGCTTTGCTTCCCATAGAATATTTCACTATTAAATTGATCTCTGGGATGCACAATGGGTGTAATAGTGCTAATCACTCATGTAATGTTTCCCTTCATTACTCTTCAGCAGCACTCAAGCTGAGAGGCTCAGCACTGGGGCTGTGCTTCCATCCCCTGCAAAGCAAGGGCTGGTGCCTGGGGAAAGATGGAGCCATAAAGCTAGCTCTGGAGGTGCTTCCAAGGGTGAAACCGAGGAGCGCTGTCGTTCTCTACTAACACAGAGCCCTGCAGATGAGGTAATGCAGGTTGTAGAAGGCATGAGGGCAAAGGATTGATTAGAAGCAGGGCTGAGAAAACAACGGCTTGTCTTCCTCAGCATGGTCAGTGCTTCGGTTCCAGCCCCTTTTCTCCTCCAATTGCTTGTTCTCATGTCTTTGGTACTCCCTGAGTCAGTAGTGACCATTTCTACCTCCTCTATCACCCCAGAGTTTTGCCTTTTTGCTCCTCCCTGCACTCAGGCACTATGGGGGCACAAGTGTAACAGAGCAGGATCAGGCCTAGGAGCTGCTCCTTGTTACAACTCCCAAGCATCCTTATAAAGAGACATGGTTATTCCAGAAGAAGGCGTTATGCAAAGGCGCACTTAATGCTCAAGCAGGAAAGTGAATCTGCCTCCTTCCAGCCCTTCCTGCACACACTTGCCTTGCCAGAGAGACCCCAAAGACATACTCTAACAGGTATGTTATGATCGAGGCATTCGGGGTTTAATTGAGCCCCATTTAACCACTTACAACTTCCTCAAGAAGCTGTTAGCAAGAACTTAGGGGGAAAACAAGAAGTTGCAAGAGGTGAGCTGCCGGGCTAAGGAGGATAAAGTTCCTCGTTCCTAAACCCCCCAATAGGCTCTCTCATTAACATCCTTTATATATTCTTATTTATAAAGCAGGTATTATATGACGTAAACCCACCATGTGGGTAAAGCCATTATGGTGACACAACAGCGTTCACCAGTGACCTGTGTTTCATTGGGCCTTAACAGAAGCTAACGGCGATGGCGTTCCAACTGATTTATGTGGATAAATTTTCCCAATCTGTGTGTTTGCCATAGGAGGTTTTCAGAGGCTGAGCTGGAAAGGATATTTTTGTAAGCAAGAGATTAAAATGTGTGACCTTAAATGGAGCTCTCCCATCTGGTTTGCTTCCAGAAGGGTCTCAATTGCCCCTGTCATTAAGAACACAATACCGCTCTTTCTTGGGCTTTCCAACCAATATAGTTATGTTCCTGGGAAAATATGGAGAGAAAGAGCCACGAGCATCAAATGGGATGAATAAGAGAAAGGATTTTGAGCCTTAGGAAATGCTGTTAATTTCCTTTATGAGGGTTATGTACACTGTATAAACAGCATCAGAATCTCTAGGAGCATTACCCGACAAACAGACAGTTATATTGCAGGATTGCTGATTCAGACCCATAACACAGGTTCCTAAACTATGGTGTTACTCAGACCAAAACTTCTATTTTATCCCTCATTTTTCCTCCATCAGAGTGACTCTAGAATAATCCCATTGAAGTGACGAGGGGTTGACATGCTGGAGCTGGTGATTGGGCTTGCAAGGGGGCTTTGGGCAGTGATTGTGTGCTCTGTGCCAACAGGGCTTGTCAGAAATTAACACTCCAAAGGCTGAGTGGCTGAACAAAGCTAGCCTAACGCAACACAATTGAGATCAGCGGAGTACTTACTACAGATTTACACGCATACGGATGAAAGCAGGAACTTGTGTTTCAGTGCCTGCTACTGCATCTTATTCAAAGGTAGAGCTTTGCCTTTGCGTCAGATTTATGACAGAAATCACACTCAGAGACATTAGAGAGGATGAACGCTCTCTGCAGTGATTTTCATTCATGCTCTGGAGTTCCACCTAACGCTGAATGTGCTGACACCTGTATGAACTGCACAGGGAGGCAGAGGTCCTGCCTGAAAAAGCTGACAAACTTCATTGAAGGACTTTGTTTTCCAGCGCTGCTTGGCACAAGTCTCATCTCTCTGCAGCATCTTTATGTACCAAACCAGAGCTATGCATTCATTTCATGTTTTTATTGCTGGCAAGCAGGGCTTCATCATGGCATACAGAACGTATCTTGCATTTACCCATTTCCACTTTGCCTCCCTTCCTTCTCCTTCCTCCTCCCCAGCAGATCTGGATCTTGCATAGGAGCAGTATACACGATGCCCATAGACACTGTGCAGATAGATCTCCGTTTCCACCCATGCTGTTAAAGGTGGATTTTAAGCAGTGTGTTCACAGGTAGAATTTGTTGACAAATCATCTTTGGCTCAGTGTCACGTTTGTCATTCCATTAATGATTAATCCCAGTATTACTTGATCTCCTAAGGAACAAAGACTTGCACAGTTCCCACCCCCCAACACGTGTGTTCTGTAGCTGCATTTACCTTATTTTGCCTGCCTTTCATAGCTTTTGCTCTTCTTGGCCAGTTTCAACCAAATCCAGATCTACGGACATCAAAGTCCTCACAAGATTTGTGCAAAGAGGCAATCAGGAGTTCTTTATGGCACACACACGGGGACTCCAAAGAAAAGGAGTTTAAAAAGCAAAGTCTATTAACCTGGAACACTGAACATTTCCTTGCTTTAAGCTACATATATTAACAAAAGAAGGGATGGGGGGGAAATAACTTGAGAAAAATGATGTCCATTTAGCCCCACATACTTTGTCCTGCAGGACTTAGCACAGGATGAGATATTCCACTTCTCAGAGGCAAATTGCCATGAAGAGGAACAAGTTAGGTACTATCTGCTCAAAATCTCTTTCCTCTTACCCAAGACATAAATCTCGCTGTTCACCACAGCTGCGCTGAAGCGGTATTTGGAGTACTTCATTGGGGCTCTTTCTGTCCATTTGTCTTGGCCTGGGTCGTACCGAAACATTCTGTTACTTAATCGATCCGGCTCATCGTCAGGCAGATCCATCTGTGTGAAATATGACAACCGTGTAATAATACAACATTTGGAGCCCTCGGCGCATGCCTGCATGCAATTAATCACAGCAGACAGCTCGGCAGATAAATAACATAAACACATCAATTAGAGCTGCAAAGTGATTCGTGCTCCCGAGGGTTTAACAGCACCCAGGACTTGTGGCTGGGAGTGCATTGCGGAAGGCAAAGGAGTAAGATGTCATGCATAAAGCCAGGGATTTGGGTTATAATGATGCATTCATGGGCCTCCATGAACCCATCTGTAGGTTCTGCCTGTGGCTGACCATACTTTTTGTCACAAGGCCGCTCTCAAGTCCTAATAATAGAGAGAAAACCAGTCTGACATCTTTCTTCCAGCTGAAGGTTGACATCTATTCCCTCTATTACTCAGCCCATACTGTGCTTCTTTCTCACTGAGGTACTTTGCTGGCATTTCTCAGGCCTCTATACATACATAAGTTATTCTCAAGTCACTTGTGCGTTTATTGAGTCAGCCTAACCAGAGTAATGTCATTCAACTGCTGTAACTTCAGTGGCTTATAATAAGTTCCTACCCCCCGCTAATCTGTGCTGCCATAATAGTCTTTCAGTACTCCTACTCCTCTTGTTCCCTCTAATCTTCTTCCCCTTTATCTTCTTGTCTTGTATGATGCAGTGAACTCAGATTATGTTTTCTGGCTACGACACCCTCAAATGTAAGCAGTAGGCTGTGTGACATATTTTGGGATGAAAAGTTTCAGGTAGAGAAAGTGAGGAGGAGAGAATAACATTGCTTGCTTCTGACGGTGTTGTATGTGTTCTTGCTTTCTTTGTTATTACTCTTTCCCAAAAGACCTTCCCAACACTA
This sequence comes from Forpus xanthops, assembly GCA_032466535.1. Classification (NCBI taxonomy): domain Eukaryota; kingdom Metazoa; phylum Chordata; class Aves; order Psittaciformes; family Psittacidae; genus Forpus; species Forpus xanthops. Next base: position 126,831 of record JASSUY010054756.1, on the reverse strand, counting down.
ATGTCATGGGCAAGGTAGTAGAAAGCAAACTGCAAAGCAAATACTTGCTCCCTGTAGTGCCCCGGGGCATACTCTTTCTCTGTGGTGTGAAACGCTATTCAATGAAAGAGGGGTAAGCAGTGTGTTTTCAACCCAGGGTAAGCACTTACCTAGGAGCAGGCACCATCTGATGTGCTGTCATTTCACATCCTATCTCATCTTCATGGCACCGCTCACCTCGGATGGCACCCTCTGCTCTTTACGTACAGACAACAGAACATCCAGCGGCCCTGCTCTCTGTCTTAAGGACCAGTTTTAAGAGCTCCCAATTACCAAGGCTGGAGTCACTTTGGTTTTTAACTCCGCTGGCATCATGAGGCTGGACCAATGCTGAGCCAGAGCAATGCTGCTGTGAGTCACACCCTTGCCCTCCTAAGCTGTCATTTAATGTCCTGGCTTGACTTTGCCTTGCCTTGTTTCAATTACAAAGCCAGAGCAGGATGGGAACATGTATTTATCTCTGTTCTGTAATGGACACACACATTTAGGACACTCCATCAGTGCTGTGCCATTACTATATGCCCAGGATTGACAGAACAGCCAGTGCTTGAGCACAGGGACAGCCCCTGGCTTGAGGAACTGATGCGCTTTCACAGGGCAGCTGTGGTAGCCCCAGCTCTACAATCACTGCATCTTGGTACCACAAGCTCAGAGCTCTGCAGTGTTGGTCTTAGAGCAGGTTTTGGAGAGCTTTAGCTCATTTGTTCTGTTCACGTATACCCTGATCTTGAAAAGCTACGGGGTGTAATCTGTTAATGTTAGTCTGCTCATCTGAAGCCTATCTGTACATAACCTCAGACTCCATAGATTGTTTCAGATAGCGCTGGATGGCAGGTATCCCCTTCAGGCATTCTCAAGATGCCTGTTTGGTTTTTAAAGCCATTCTTGGCTCAATAGTCTGACTTCTAAACCACTTTCCCCCCTTAAAATCTGTCCAGAGATCTATTAAGCAAGACAAAGCTGGTTGTCTGACTTCAACATCCATCCTTGTTATATGACATAGCTTTCAGTTCAAGTTCTTTCACAGATTGTTTCTACATGAAGCGTTCTCTGTTTTCATCCTTTAAATAGAGAGTTATCCTCTCTCAGGTGTTTCACTATCAGAAATAGGCTCTGATCTTCCTGTTGTCTCCTTTGGGAATCCCTGCACTCAAAACCCAAGAGGCGAAAGAGAACACAAACCAATGAGATGGGATGACAAGCTGAGCATGTTGCTCTTGGCAATAGGATTACAGATGCTCTTCTTCATTGTCAGGTAAATGTGGGGCTTTCTCTTGAGTGCTCAAACTGAAGCTGCACTGAGCAGTAAATAAGAGTGTAAATTAAGATCTTTTACACTGGGAGCAACTGAAGAGAGCAAGTACTGCTCTTCCATCCTCCTTGTAGCCTAGGTCTCTATATTCCCTGCACTACTGAACAGGGTGTCTGTGGTCCTGCTGAAAACTCCTGTTAAAACAATACATGGAGGAGCACTGCAACTGAAATGAATGGATGGATTAAAGGAATCTGTGGTCCAGAGAATACAACATAATGAAAATCAAACAAATGAACGTTAGTTACCCAAGCAAGCTTCCTGAGGAATTGAGCTGAACTTTCGATTTCATATATAGATCTGCCCTTGGAATTTACCTGTGTACACACTTCTTGAGACAAGGCTCAGTTAGGAGCCCCTGTATGATTTAAATACCATCATTTACTGACACCTACATGAATTAAGAGGATGGTAAATCAGGAAAGGAAAGGCTGGAAGCCATGTTGACACAGGAGATGTATTTTAGACTCTCGCTCCCTGTGCGCACCTCTGTGAAAGCACAGCCTTTCCTTTGGTTGGTATTTACAGTGAGGATGGCAAATGATGGACATTATTGTTCTTCATCTTGTTTGCTTTTCCTACAGAAGATGTTTAAGCAGAGAAATGGGGCTTTGGGCAAAGCTGCTCTAGTGGAAGATGTCCTTGCCTGCGGTAGGGGTTGGAGCTGGATGAGCTTTAAGGTCCCTTCCAACCCAAACCACTCTGGGATTCTCTGATTCCATGAATGTGAGCAATATGTTCTGCTATGACAGATGTGTTTCCCTATGCAAGAAGCACCATAAAATGACACAACAGAGTTTGTTAGTGCACAAAAAGAATGAAGCAACCGGCACATTTCTTAACCTGTGGTGTCCATCCACCCAGCACATAGAGCTTATTCTTCACGGTCAGCACCATGTGGCAGGCTAACGGTACAGGAAGAGGTGCCGTGGTTCTCCAGGTGCCTTGCTCCATGGAATACTTCTCCACACTGTTTGTGACCAGATACTGATTTTTCACTTTCATTTGCCCTCCTATTACATAGAGATCGTTATGGATAGTGCCCAACGCGTAAAGTTCACGGAGCTCAGTGGTGCACAGGCTGTGCCAAAACTGGTTTCCTCGCTGGTGGTATCTGTAGGAAAACCCAAAGCTGTAAATGCCACAGTCCATTGAGATCTCATTAGCTTGTTCCGAAACATTACCCCCCCTGAGCATCAATGTTTACCCGGACAGTGGTGCAATGACAAGAGGAGCATTTGCTCTTCTCAGAGTGGTTATAAAATTGAGCCCACTGTTTACAAGATCAAGCGTTTTTCACATGAGGAGTCCTAGGCATCCTTTCAAAGATATTTGACCTCTATTAAGATAAGAAATACATTATTTCTGCATGTGCTCTCAATCACAGTTTTGACTGAACTTAGTGGGAAAAGCAAGAGCTCAACATTGCCGAAATTAAGGCCATTTCATCTGCCTCACTGTGGATTTACTTCCTTAAATTTAGGCACCTGCATCTGGAAGGGCTGTTACCATTTCTTAATTTGATCTTTAATGCAGACAAAGTTCTGTTTTCTTTAAAATGTGTGCGTCCAAAAAAGACACGAGTGAAAATAGAGCAGGGTTTAGAGCTACCAATCCCGCTCCTTTAATCTCTGAAGCACTATCATCAACAGAGAAACCTGTTTTCTCCATCTTACTGGACTCCTTGGGCCATTCACTTGACTCACTTCCCCCTGCTAAAGACCTAGAAAAGAGTATCCCAGGAAAACATTGAGATTTCCGTAAGGACGATAGAAAATCCACATACACTGCTGTAGGATCTTAACAAGCTCATTTACACAGAGGTGCCTCTAAAGCAAATCCTGTCTTCGGGAGAAAAAGACCTCAAGATTTAGTCGCATCTCTATAATTCAGCACTATGAAGATAAATTGTGACAAAATGGTTAATCAAAACCTCTGGGAAAGCTTTCAAGTAAAGGATGCTTTGTCTAATGGTTGTGTTCCCAGAAAGATTATTTGAGACCTCAGAGCAGCCTTCCAGTACCTGAAGGGGGGCTATAGGGATGCTGGGGAGGGACTCTTCATGAGGGACTGTAGTGATAGGACAAGGGGTAATGGGTTCAAACTGAAACAGGGGAAGTTTAGATTGGATCTGAGGAAGAATTTCTTTACTGTAGGAGTGGTGAGGCACTGCAATGGGTTGCGCAGGGAAGTTGTGAATGCTCCATCGCTGGTGATGTTCAAGGCCAGGTTGGACAGAGCCTTGGGTGCCATGGTTTAGTGGGAGGTGTCCCTGCCTATGGCAGGGGGATTGGAAATGGATGAGCTTAAGGTCCTTTCCAACCCTGATTATTCTGTGGTCCTATTTGGCTTTAAAATGCTTAAATAACACGGGAATTTCACACTCAGGGTACACACCTATAAATTTCGATGTTCCTGGTCTTTTGTCTGGACATTTTGGCAGCGCTTGCCTCGCCTGCCACAATAATATCATTTTTCTCAGTCACAACACCAGTGCAAACACTTCCTAAACCCTCTCCATACTTTGGAGAGGAAATGAAGTAAGTCTTTTGTGTCGCAGGAGCATAGCAAAAACTGGCATCTGCATAACTCCCATGCCTTGACCTAATGCCGAAAGAATTGTTGCCGATGCACAGTAAGAGGTCGGTAGTCTCCATGCCATAGCGCAGGGTGAGAGAAGGGTGGTTGGAGAGTTTGATGGTTTTCAGTGCTTCCTCAAACATGTCATTGCATTCTGAATTGCACAGGATCATTGTGTTCCTTTTCCGGGCTTCCAGCAGAAAGGAAGGGCTGACAAGTACCAATCTCACTTGCTTCAGGAGCTCAATGAGATGCTCTTCACGTGATTTTCTGCTGTGTTTGACCCATCGAATGACAAGGTCCAGAATGTTCTCCTCCCTGGAAATATTCAGATCGTCTGATTTTATGAGAGTCAAGAGCTGCTGGAATTCAATCTCCAGTATTTCTTCCTGCAGGCTCACCTCAGCAAAATGCTGATACAAATATTGCCTCGCCTGATCAGATAAATCCTCTGCTCCAAGGTGGCTTGCAAAGTAGTAGATGCCCACACAGTTGGAGACATCCATGTGGCCCATCATGTACTTCTGACACATACTGAAAACCTCCTCCATCTGCATAAAATAGGCAGCGAGCGCAACAGTCTGCACGTTGTGGTTGGTGAGGAGCAGCTCCGCGCTGTACATGTAGGTGAGGAGCACAGCCACGCTCTCTGCAGAGATGTCATAGAGCACCACTTCCCTTTGGGTGCATTCAACCAAGCCACAGGTGAACATGGCTTTGAAATAGGGACTGAAGGCAGCCAGCACCACCTTATGGCAGGGGAATTTCTCACCTTCTGCAACTAGGACAACATCAATGATCTCTGAAGATTCTTTCATTCTCTTTACTTGTTCCAATAAAGTCAAGCTGTGGCGCTGCTTCCTTTTCTCCTCAGCCTGATGATCCATGGCTGATCTCCAAACCTCCTGGTTTTAGATCTCAGAAGTGAAGGTCTTCATCAGGAATGTTCCTAGAAGTGGAAGCACAATTGGTTAATAATAGGGTAAATGAATAGTGTGTTAATAGCAAAAGATAGTCATTCTATAGGGTGGACATCTGATATAAATGAGTAATGCATTAAAAGTATGTAAATTTATGGCCTCAGGTTCAAGATCTACGGAGCAAAATAAAATGAAAATCAACACTTGAATATCCAATAACACCCCCCAAGATTTGTGATTATTTAAAGAACATTTGACTTATCTCATGTCACAAACCACCAATACACAATTAAGTCCTTAAGCAGTGGTCCAACCATGTTTAAAACATGCTGTAAATTGCTTAATGAGACTATTCAAATGAGTAACATTCCTCACAGCTTAAATTCTTGTGGGATCAGGGTCTTGTACAGACATTGAGCTCAAATCCAGGAAGCACCAAAAGCACTCTGAGTTTCGTTAAAGAAATAAGCACCAACACAGAAAACCAGGGTATGAAAGACTTTGAAACCCTTGGTACAAATCACGCTTAAAGATCAGCATTGCCTTGATTTTATCAAATCTTTCCATATTCCAAATCTGGATGCACAGCAGCAAATCTGAGAAATGAATCTAGGTTATAAATGGATTGGGAAGACAAAACCTGAAATTCATAGTCTGAACGTGGGCCAAGCTCTGAGCTCTTCTTATGGCACTGTTAAAAACCAAAGGCAGTAAGTTTAGCACAAAAGAAAAAAAGAAGTATTTCAAAATCTGGAATCTTTTTCTTCCTGGCTCCATTGAAATGGAATATTGCATTCAAGAAAGCATAGGTCTTAATCCTGAATCAAATGCCTCTGGAGAAGTCTTTGCAGTCAGTAGAAGCCTTTTATGAGAGAGAAATGGTTCTTCTTTTTAATCCTCCATGATCATTAGATGGACAGTTTATTGCTTTCCCCTTCTGCTATGTTGTCACCTTCTAAGAGTCACTCTTCACTCCATTTTGATTCAGGAACCACCCCATATCTCAAAGACTGTGTATCAAACATGCATACATCTTAAAGCAGATGTGCCTCAGCGTCTTGAAGCAGAGGTTTGCTCTCAGCCTGATGAAAGTGTTAATAATGAGGAACCAGCCCCAATCCTGCTCAGCAATCTAACCAGGGTTAACCAGAATGATCAGCTTCTCTCCTGTCTCTTTTGTGGTGTCGGAGCTTCGCACATCCTCCAGCTTTTCCAGAATGGACAAAATGTGCATTTCTAATGTGAAGAACAAGCGAGATGATTAATCATCCTCCTCTTTCCCAGACTTTTGTACAGATCAGGAAGAAGCAGTGTATAGAACGGAGCTATGATTTCACTTCATTTGCTGGTCACCTTTAAGTTTCCTTTCACTGTTAATTTCGCTGTTTTAAGAGCACCACTTTGTCCTTGATTACCCTGTTCATTGGATTTGTGAACGTTATGCGTTCATCTCCCAATGAACAGGGTATCTGGCACAACATGCCCATAGCCTTTTCTCATCTCTTTCATCAGCAATGGCAACCTTAAAGCACAATGTAGCTCATTCTGCACTACTGATGGTTAACATCCACTGCCCATGATGAAGGGCACTGCCCATCTGCACCCAATGTGGGGTGATCTCAGCCCACAGAGTCAGTGGATCTGCTCCAACCACCTCATCCTTGGGCTGAATTGTGCAAGGGGTCTCTACCTTGCTCTTGGGATCACCTGCAGCCCTCCAACCTTCTCTTCCCCCACCTCATCGAGCTCTGCAGAGCAACTCTGCTTCCCCAGACAGAGCTACAGGCAGAGCTTGGGCACCTTCCACTGGCAAAAAAGCACTATTTGCCTTTCCCCATAAGGATGAGCCTTCTTCCTCTCCTCACTTTGCTAGCACCCCAAGCTCCTGACCAAGCCATACTCAATAAAGTCACGCCGTTGACTTGTATGTAATTCCACTGTCTCCATCCTACAGCTGAGGAAATTGAAGCTAAAAGGTTAAAAAGAAAACAGGCTTAAAACCCAGGGCTGAGATCCTTTCATTAACTCCAGAAATTCATCCCTGTGCATTGCTACAAACTTGTCGGTTCCCCCCCCGGCTTTTGGCAGTGTTTAGGTGAGGTCATGGGAAGGATATTAATATTCTCCTTTATATCACTGGAAAGACTATTAGAGGGTAATAATGAAACGGTGCTGCTTTGCTTTCCCCTCTGGGTTACAGAGGCAAAAAGATGGTACATTGAGATGAAAAGAGAGGATAAATGCGATACAAATATAATTTGCAGTGAGACACTCTACTGGGATTGCACCAGGGGCTGGGTTGTCATTATAAAATCCCTATTGCAAGCCTCAAATCCCGTGTAATGTCACCAGGAACTGAAATCAGAGTTACTGCCTTATTTGGAGGGTTTAGATATTCTGTTCTATTGTGAACAATGAATTCAGGTGCGGATCTTCATTTGCTGTTGCTTTATTTCAGAGCGGGGCTATTCCTTTCCCTCCCGTTCTGCTCCTACTTCAGTTTTTTCCATCAGCTACTTGAGTTTGGCTTTTCCTTGCCTCTGTATCATGAACCTCATGGAGAGTCACATGTAATTCCATGCAGGAGCTGCAGCACGCGTTTCTCAAGGCAGTAGGGCGCTGCATGAGCAGTTCAAAACATAAATAAGCACACTGCTGTGAGCTCAGCTCTATGGCTTTTATGAGGCTATCGCACTATAAATAAATGCCGTCCTCGATTCTCAGTTACACTGCAGCTTCTCTGAAGTGCCCCAGCGCAAAGGGGCTGTAAAGCAGATGGAAGGATCTCCGCAGGAACTTCCCTTAACCTCGGGGGAACAAAGCTACCTTGTAATTAGAGACATTATTTTGTCTGTGCTTCAGTCTGGGGCACAGACTTTTCCTCTCCCATCCCCAATCCCAAGGAATCTCCTCATTCCCAGCCATGGTGGGGGGGTGGGAGCTGCAGGACCTGGCCCAGAAGAGGTCACAGCTCCCAGCATGGGGTGGATGGATGGGCACCTCCTGCAGCCTCCTCTTCCTCTTCGGCTTCCTTCCTCCCCTTCCCTGCCTTAATGAGGCTGCCCTGTGCTCAGCCTGCCTCCCTTCAGGTGCTGGAAGGTTCAGAGTTCAGACACATCAAAGAGCCCGTGCCTCTGCCTATGAATTATTTGTGCTTGCCTTGTTATCAGTAAGCTGAGAAGCAAATCTGTTAACTGTATGCATTATGACATTTGGCTGACAGCCGCAGCGAAGCAGGAATCAGCACCCAGATGATAATGATGTTATAATCTCAGGGTTTAATGATGAAGGCTGAGCTGGCATTTAAGATCGAGAGTTTAAACCATGCAAAAGATCCTGCAGCGCTCGAGAAGGGCAAGTCCAAATGCTCATCTTCATACAGGGAAAAGCTATAATAAGAATAAGACACAGAAAGACTGTTTCCAGGGAATTATAGATGTTCCTATATCTCTAGGATAATGGGAACTACTCTCTTAATTCTGATACCTGGAAAGATGCCTGAAGAAATTATTACATGATTGGATTAAGAATTTAGAGGGTAATAAGGTGATAGAAGCAGCTATAGCACATATTTGTCACGAACAAATGGTGTCAATCCAATCTAATTGTCTTCATTTTTTCAGGGATAATAGGGGATAAATTAGATACTTAGTCTTGAGTGAAATCACTGCCATGGTCCTACAGGCTATCATTGCAAATTGGGATGAAATTAACTGACTAAATCAGCCTAAGGTGGTAACTAGCTGAAAAAGCAGGTTCAAAGAACTGTTGTCGATGATCAGATTGGGAAGCATTTGTCGTCCATGGTCAGAGTTCTGTGATGGGAAGGTCACTCACAGTTCCAGGGAAGTCTGACTACGATATTATATCCTGAATCAGTTTCATCCGCTGTGCCCAGATAAAATGCACAAACCCAGAGCAGAACAGCAAGTGGAGGAAATCCCATTCTCTTTAGGAAATGGATGGCTGTATGGTTTGAGAGGGCACACAAGTGCTTCTAATAAATGGTTCTCTGTGGCTATCAGACATTAGCCTGTGGATGTGTCTCAAGTGTCACCATAAGTACCAGCAGGCAGGGTACCTTTTCAGAGGTCTCCCAGTTGCTGGTTACTTAGCTATTTAGCCTGCTCAGGTTTTGAAAGGCATCCAATTAAGCTAAGAGTCCAAGTCCTACCTGTGCTCCCTGTGCAATGTAGGAACTGAAGCATCTGCATCACTTCTAAAGGAAAAGCTTCAGCCTTACATTGCTCAGGCAGCTCAAAAAGGTTTGCCAGGTGAGGTGATCTCCTTTGCACTAAAGTCAGAAAAGGAGCTCTCCTTGCTCAGCCCCATCTGTATCCCAGGATCAGCCCCATCACAGGTCCATTTCAGGAGGTCCCGATAGTTTTACTGCTGGCAGGGAAGGAGGAACTTTGAGATATTCAAACTGGGAACACTACAAATCGTGTTATGTCTTTTGCTTGTATAAGATGAAGTACAACAATGCTTCTGAGAGAGATTTTAACTCCTTCTCCCTCAATCCCTGTGGCACCCTGTTTATTTCCACATGCCATCTGATACTGAGGAGCCCGAGTCAAAGCAGCCTGAGGTCTCATGATACCCAAGCATGAGCCTGCTGGGATGCACACTTCTGAGCATCCTCATGGGCTGCCAGCTGCAGTCCATGAGTGTGTAAAAGGAGGCTCTCAGTGCAGAAGGACAGGATGCTGCTGGGGATGTAGGCAGTTGTGGCAGTGTTGTGTCCCCCCTGTGTGCATCACTGCAACCCTGCTGCTGGAGCATCCCTCTGCCTGCAGCCATCTCCACTCAGACTGCTACAGCCGGTCCTTCCTGCAGTAGCTTATGTGTTTTCTGACTCATTTCATTGCTCTACATTTGAAATAAAATTAAAGTGGGACTTAAGAAGGCTTTTGGGGCTGGGAGAGAGTCAACGCCAGACAGGGGGATTTCTAAGCAGCCTGCAGAGCTGCAGAACCCGTGTTTGGGAGCACCTTTGACAATCAGAGACCTGAAGATGCTTTGATTTGCTTTCAAAGCCTTTTGGTCCTTTATGATTCTGGGAAGATTTGATGGTTTGAGCTCCATTTACTGCCAAAACAGAGGCCTGGGTGTGGGATTGGATTAATATTGATCCTATCTCAGCAAATACCAAGGTTTTCTTTTTCCTCCTTTAAACTGTTATAGATTCATGACAAAAATCAAAGCAGCTGAAAAGGAAAGGCTCTGTGGGCCACCTTTTCAAATATGCCTTCACCCGACCTTAATCTGACTCTGATTCAAAGCCCAGGGAAGTCAGTCAAAAGAATCCCAGGATGTGAGCGGAAAATGGATGCGGCTCTGCTCTCAAACAAATGCCTACAAACAAACCCCAGTCTGAGCCAATTATGTGCATTAATTGCATGAGAAGAATAGGAACTAAATATATACCTAGAGGGCCCAGTTCTTTTACAGTTCACATGTGCAGTTCGTTTCTCTTATATATCAAACCTAATTGAAATGGCAAAGTGCTCATTCACAGAAGGAGGATGCACAAGTGTTTTTGCATACCCAATGACAGATGCCAGCAGAAGGAAAATGTAAGTCTAAAGTGTATTTCAGCAGCTCTTTAAGCAGCCTGGCAAAGGTCTTGGAGGTTATTACGTTTATCTCAATATAATGGGGAGCGTAGGAAGGGCTCCCTTTCCGGAACAGTTATGTCAGACATTGTCAATGGGACCATCACAATCAGAAATAGCTTAATTCAATTATTGGGTGTAAATTAGGTGCCTTTCCTTGCATTTCACAACAGAAAAGAATGGGAACTCTAATTGCTGATGTTTACACAAGCCTTGAGGCATAGATCCATTGGTTGAGCAATGGTATGTAAGAACCTTGATATCTCCGTCACTTAGTAGTGAAGCTAAAATAAATAGCAAGCTGCAAACCATCATTTCATAGTTCCTGTTCACATCCAGCCTTCCCCAGGAAATCCTCTAGTTTTGAGTTCAGTCATTACCAAGCATATACCTGGGTTATGTCCATACCCACAGGAAAGAAAACCCATAGCAACCCATGGCAAGAACACAGCACCACCTCCAAAATGCCATGCACTAATGCACATAACCGATGCCTCCTAAATCTGCAATCTCCACCGAGCCCTCATTCAAAATATTCAGGCCATTGATGGTGCCAGGCACATAGAGATACCTTGATGGAAGAATGGGAATCAGACTGATTTGGGTTGGAAGGGACCTTAAAGCTCAGCCAGTTCCAACCCCTATCACAGGCAGGGACATCTTCCTCTAGAGCAGCTTGCTCCAAGCTTCCTCACTGGAAACAAGCCTAGATGCTTGCAGGTTTGTGGAATATGCAAGGCCCCCCCATGCACACACCTGAGACACCGAAATTCCTGCATCCACAGGCTGCTCCTATTTCCACAGTGCTGACAAACCCCATACAGCTGCAGACAGACCCCAATTTTGACACTGTTTGGGGATCCCCACACTAACTTTGTAAGCAATCTCTTACATTTCCTTCACGCACTGGAAAACAGGCACCACAAGGAACAGAGAGGACATCATTTTTGGCACCAGCAAGAGGTTCTACAGCTCCTCCCCCAGTATCTGTAAGGGTTCCCCAAGGCGCACACCCCTGCCCACAGTTTCCCAAACCCAGCACCCCAAAGCAGCCATTCTCATCCAGCACCAGATTCCCTTCTGTTTCCTGCCCTTAGTTGGGATTAAATGTACCTTTATGATGCCAGGAGCAGCAGGAACCTCTGAGACTGTGCGGGAGAGAGAACCAGGGACCTCACACAGCAGCACAGAGCTGCTGGCAACCACAGGGTGCCAGAGCTATAAATAGCCAGTGCTGGGCTCCTGGCTGGGATGAGGAGCTGCTTTACTATCATGCACAGGAGCACATAAGGACACCCTGAACCAGAGGAGATGCTGTTGATAGTTGACCCTATCCAATTCACTCTCAAAACCAAGGCCATTGCCTCTACAGCTGAGAGGAATTTCCTCAATCTCTCTCCTTCCTGCCCTTGTTACATCACTAAGAGCTTAAGTTGTGTCTAAAATAAGGATTCCTGACCAAATGTGTTATCTGTATGTTTTAAGGCCTATCTTCCTGTTTGTGTTGGTGTAAATCAGCAGCAGACCCACTAAATTGACCCAGAGGAGTGGGACAGCGCTGATTTACTTCAGCTGCAGATCCTGTACTCTGTAAATTAAAGGGGAATGGTGAGGGCCATAATACACTGTTTATATTTCCATATGGTTAAGATAGATGGAAAAAAAAATAAGCAAAATTTAGGGTTATAAAATTGATTAATGTCAACCCTATATTTTTAGTTGAGAAAGACATTAAGGGGTTATCAGAATGTTCTTTTTCAAATGGCATCAACCTATTTATTCACTCTGCTAATTGGTTGATCAATCCTATTAGCTTCTGAGAAAGCTGAAAATGAAATGTATTTCCTTATCTAGGGTTTTAGTCTGATGGTTTTATTACAGAGCTTATCCAAAAGCCGTAGAGGGAATGTTCAGGAATACTCAGCTATTAATAGCAGTTTGTTGTTTCTACGGGGGAAATTCAGATGTACACAGTTGTACAAAGCATATTTCATCTCATTTGTGAAGAGAACGAGGAAAAAATCAAAGTGATTCAAGTTTCCTCCTGTCAGAAAATACAATAGATCAGATTGCAGAGATATATATTGCCCAAATCCCAGATTGTTCTTATTAAAAGTTCAGCTTTATCTTAGAAATGAGAGTATCCAATCTGATAGGACAGCTTTCACAGGAGCCAAGATGGAATTTGGCTGAGGGAATGCCACAGCTGTGATAAAACCACACCATATCCCCTAAATCACCTCGTTCCAAACCAGACCCTATCCCCTAAATCACATTGTTCCAAACTGGATCATATCCCCTAAATCGCCTCATTCCAACCCAGACCATATCCCCTAAATTGCCTCGTTCCAACCCAGACCATATCCCCTAAATCACCTTGTTCCAAACAAGACCATATCTCCTAAATCGCCTCGTTCCAAACTGGATCATATCCCCTAAATTACCTCATTCCAAACCAGACCATATTCCCTAAATCACCTTGTTCCAACCCAGACCATATCCCCTAAATCACCTTGTTCCAAACAAGACCATATCTCCTAAATTGCCTCATTCCAAACCAGACCATATCCCCTAAATCACCTTGTTCTCCTGCTACGTGGCACAATTTACAGTAGGGTAATGGCTAACAAGGAGTGTTCATGCAATGAATTTTGTTTATGTGAAACCACTTTACTATCATCATAATAATCACATTTCCTTTATGGTTGCTGATTTCTACAATGAGCCCATTTCACAAAAACATAAACTGATGCTTTTAAGGCAAATTCCTATCTATTGCTTATGAAATTCTGATTATTTCTCCTGCGCTGCACTGAAATACACTCTCAAAGAGAGAGCTGGGCACTCTCTTTGTAATCATACAGAGTAATGCAGCAGTGAATCAGGCCCACAACTGCTAGAATGAAAAGCTTTCTGTGCTGTAGGCCAAGCCAGTTCTCACCTTCTCCATGTAATTAAGTCGTAATCCTTCATTCTGATATCATCTGTTGTCATGGGGATCTTAATTATAAAAATGAATGGCGGAGAAGTGGGCGAAGACAAAAGTTTCTGCTGAAGTTTGTTAATGGCAAAGGGAAGAATATCCGTGGGAATACAACGAATGGGCGATCTTTTAACACCGTGTATTTTAAAACAAGGATAAGAAGTAAGTGTCGGAGACAGAAGAGACAAATTTGGTGTGAATGTTTGAGAAAAAGGAGTGGAATTCGATGTTTAGAGCAAGGTTTGCATCGCAGCAGTCACACAGCACATTCTGGCACTGGGTGAACAAAGACGTTCTCTTCTCAATCTCAGATGAATCCAGGGATTCATCCCTTGGAAAACCACCCAGTTCTAAGGGAAAAAGCTCAGTTTCCAAGGCTTTTATTCTCCCTGGAGAGGGAACGAGGCTCACCCAGCCCAGCTCTCTCAGCCTGGGTCCAGAGCAGAGCTGCTCCAGCCCTTGCAGCATCTCCATGGCTTCCTCAGGCTTCCTCAAGCAGCTCCACATCCCTCTTGTGCTGTGTGTATATACAGCACCAGTTTGGATACATAGGGAGAGAAAAAACAGAAACAGAGATTTCCAGTTTAATCCCTTTATCTATTCTCTTCTGTCAGTCCAATACAACATTGGTTCTTGGGGTAAGTGCTGCCCTTTGGAGCAGACTAAGGGCAATCTCATGCTCGCCCGTGGCCACCGATCCTGGGGGGCAGCTCCCCTGCAGTCCCTTGGAATAGGTGTCTCCTCCAGGCTCTGTCAGGAGGGTTCCCAGGTTTCCTGACAGCCATAGGGGTGTGCCAGCCACCCGCTGCTTTTTCATTTCAATAAATGAGGAAGTTGGGGCTAAATTAACACTACAGTGGAGGTAATAAGGACGATGGATGCAAATTGCAGCTTCACACATTAGGAGCTGGATGCTGCTTCACTTGTTGTGATGCCTTTTACATGAAAGAGCCTCCACCAAATTCAGGCTTAAAGTAAAGAAAAAGGGCAAAAGAAAGCCCCCAATGTCAACTCCTCACCAGGGCTTCTAACAGCACCTACCGCCATCTCCTGATGCCCTGACCATCAGTTATTGCTGAGTTATTCTGCACTGCCAGATGCTATTAGGCAAAATACTCCCTGATGTCCAATGAACAGCTTGATTAAGGATGGCCTTTTGGTATAAAGAGGAACCCGATGTTTTTGCGGTGGTGCCACAATCCAGAGCTCAACATCCATCAGTATTTTTCCCCTGCAAATGAAACCATCCTAGTGTGAAGCTACCTGGGGTAACAGTCAGTGAATGAGACAGAGGGAATGGGCTGATAGAAGAGTGGTTTTATTCCTTTTAGATCAGTAAAGATGGGAATGGGGATGCAGAGAAGCACGTAACAGATGGGATTTATGGAGAGGTTGTTCTGTACATTAGTTCTGGTGCTTTTTATTCTCTCTAAGAAAACTATGGTTATAACTGTGTTAGAGTCAAAAGGATTTCTAAATGGGCACCAAAAGTGAAACTCAGGAAGGAAAGTACATACCCACTTGTGGAACTTGGGGCCATTATGGTCACAGGAAGCAGAAACAACTGATGTTTCTCACAGTATGTGTTGTGAGAAGAAGGAAAATGTCAAAGACATCCTAAATCAGAGTTTAGTTGGCTCAGAGATGCTCCAGCCACAGGAGATAAGGCTTTAAAGTGCTTGAATCTCACCTGGTCTTTTTCCAGGCTTTATTCAGAAAGGCAGATATTTCATTCTAAAATAAATCCCATTCAAGTGATTTAGCGTTTGCCCATTTCCTTTTGCTTTCCTGACTTACACGGTCAGTCCTGAGGAGCTCTTGCCACAGGTCTCTGAATGCCTTTGGAGGAGATGCTCTTTCCTCCTCTCTGGTCACCAGTTCTTCCCTGCTCAGTTCCTGTTTCTAGATGTCATCTTTGCCTTCACTTACTCCTTTCCTTACCTAGAGGTACCTTGCTGACCCTCAGCCCGCTGCTAACAAAGGAAGAACAGGAACTTGCCCTGTCTCGCCATTGTTTGGTGGCATGTGTTGAAATGAACTGTCACATGAAAGCACAAGATAAAGAACCACAATGAACTTGTGGCAAGGAACCCTCAGGCTATAACCAAAATGCAGGGTCTGAGAGTGATTCCCAATTCCCAAAGTGGACGCAGCCCCGGGCTGGTTTCTACCTCCCTGAATTCACCTGCGAGGGATCTCATGAATTAGGTGCTCATAAACATGGGGATGATTTTGTTCAACCCTTGCAGAGAGATTTATTCCAGAGCAGCAGCGCATGATAGGAAATGAAGGGGAATGAGGATCTCCCTCAAAAGATGAAATTTCTTCTACTTCTGTCCACAAAAGAAGGATGAGATGCAGTATCTTCCAAGTTCCACCCATGTGGCAATCTTCCAAACCTCTTCCCATATGTTCCTAAGCATTGAAAGCCCAAATGTTCCATATCTTGCTGCCAAATTCTCTGGCACAATCCCAATGGCTCTTTCAATACAGTTGGCATTGTCTAGTGCAGGAAAAAAAATCACCTCAGGTTGATAACTCAAAATGCATTTGATCATCAGAGAGATATGAATGGCCACAGGGTTCTGTGTGAACCAATCCATCGCATTAACAAAGCAGCACCAGGATATCATTCTGATCCTACTGAAGCTGCCCCAGAAACCTTCGTTTGCTGCAGAACATAATGCTGAAGAGATCTGAAACTGAGGGCAGAGGTGGAGGCAGATGAGCCATGGTGATGGTGGTGAGACATTGGAACAGGCTGCCCAAGAAGCTGTGGCTTGCACTGTTCAAGGCAGGTTGGATGGGGCTTGGAGAACCCTGCTCTAGTGGAAGATGCTCCTGCCCATAGCAGGGGGTTGGAACTGGATGAGCTTTAAGGTCCCTTCCAACCCAAACCAGTCTCTGGTACTGTGATGATGGTTCTATGGCAGAGCATTATACTGTGGGTTCAGTGGATATGTGGGCTGCAGAGGGAAGGTTTGGACTCATGCAGACCTTGCAGGATTGGTTTCTTTTTTGCCTCATTTCAGGATGAGCCCTCAATTCGATACCTAGGAGTTGATCTTGTTTTAAATCAAAGCATGGGTGCTGCTGTAACCCCATCCCATTTAAACCATTGAACCATTTAAAAAGTTACTGTAACCCCAGGGAAAATTCAGGAATATACTAGGAAGAGTCAACAAGTAACAATAATAAATGTATGCTGGTATCAAAGCATAGCACTGTGAACTGGGAGGTTCCTACGTGCAGGAGTTCAGCCCACAGCACCTGCAGATGCTCTTGACTCCAAAGCCCAAACCAAACCACAGATACCTTCACTACATGAGAACCCATGACTGTAGCCAAGATATAATCGATATCTTGTGTTGGAGGAACAGGATGAGAGTTGGGGGTGAACTCTCAAGACACAGTAACTTTTGATGTTATTAACAGCACATGCTGCAGATTCACCATGAGATCAAATACAAAGAGTGCTGATGGCCTTGAGGGTTGAAGCTATCCATCTCCAAAGTACATCAGGCTCTGGTAACAGTCCTTTGCTGACCTGAGATATAGCATTGTCATCTTGCAGGGGAAATACTTTGCATATGGATGCTTTGCCCCTTTTTCACCACAGTGCTCCTCATTTCACATCCCCTTTCCCCAAGTATAGTTCTAGGCTAACTATTACACGCATCTATTCAGCCTAGGAGGAAAAGCAGTGAGTGCTTTCCTGCACCAGAAGGGATAAGGGAAATTGTAGCAAATGCTGTAAAAATTAAATAACTGAGAGGGAACAATCATGCAAACAGTAATGAACGTGGTGCTTAGTTCAGAGTAGGTCACATGTGAATTCATGGCATTAAGGAGCAGCACTGAGCACAAATGAGCCTTAATTTTGTTGGGCATTTGGTGCCACCGCAATATATATATACAGGAGAACACTCCCAGGAGCATGTATTTGGCATAAGGTTTCTATGAGACATTAAGCCACAACTATTCCAGGGCGGCAGAACATCTGCTAGAATTCTCCTGTTGTTCCCTACCATAACACTTAGCGTTAATGCAACATGCATTTTGCATTAGGGATAGTCTTTATTTTCTCTGGTACTACTCCTGCTTTACATCCGTGTGAGCAAGAGCAGAATCAGGCCTCCAGATAAATAACTAATGCAGCTGTTTTGCTGCACCAGCTTCCTGGCTGGGAATGAATCCAGTCAGCTGTGGATAACAAACCCCCCTAATAGAGATGTCAAAGACTTCATACATTAATGCCTTTCTCCTTAATATTCGCAGAGTTACTTTTCTTACAGAATCTGTGAGGCAGATGTTAGGAAGTAATTACTGTACGTGAATCAGAGCGAAACTGCACATCTCGCACTGAACATGTGTGAGCAGACCCAGGGAAGGAACCAAAGATACATGAGAAAAAAGCTAAACCACATCTGGGCAGAAGCACGTTGGCATGGGGTTACAGGGAACAAATGGCACAAAGCTCTTCCGATGGACTGTCATTCATTGCGTATTCAAACCAATGAGCCTGCTACCTTTTCTAGCAGCAGCAGAGTTGTACTCACCATTCATGGGTAGAAGATGAAGTTAGCCCTGGCTGGGCAGGTATAGCTTCCATCAACATCTAAGTGTCTTCCATGCAATGCCTTCAGTAACCAATGTGGTGCACACAACTAAAAGGTTGCCACATGCTCAAATATCCCAAAGCATCCTTAACTCATGGCATGTATCCATGTAAAGAGGATTGATCATATGAGTTAAAACTCTTGCCTCTCTGTGCAGAATGGCTCTGATTTTTATGTATAAACCAAATCAATCTTGAAATGATGGTGGCAGCAGGAATAACATCCAGGATAGAAAGTAAAATAGTTGGGAAAGTTTTGTCCTGAAGAATGTAGTTACCTGGGCTGTGGTTTTGCCCAGGACATGATATTCCCTATAGCTGGAAATCTGGGCAATATTAAACAACTGGCAAAGTTACTGCTTCAGCTGTTTGCATTCAGTTGATGATAGATTTCCAGATGAGATGAGAGTCAGTAATGGTATAATTGGGTAAATAAGATCAGGAGCATTAGGAATGGATTCTGCCCTCTGCTTGCCTCCTGCATTGAGCCCTACTTTTCCCTGTCCTGATTTCCCCCTCTAAAATAAAAGCTTTACTGTCCAAAGTTCTTTGAAATCTGATGTTGAAAATATAAAATCAGTGTTAAGTGAGCTATCCCAATAAGTAATAATAGAAGGACTGTGTGGCTTTTACTGCATTTTCCACTGCAAGCAGTTAATGCAGAGATGAGGTTGATACAATTACCTTTGCGTTGAGCTGTGGCTGAACCAACTGTGGCCAAGTGAGGAAATGATTCACCTGTGCCATGAAAGCTCCCTTCAGATGCCTGTTAGGGCTTCCAGATTGGGCTGAATTTCACCCATGAAATCAATTTCATTCAAAACCAGAATTGCACATCGGTAACTGTGGCCTCTGAAATCCCACCTCGGCCTTTATGAACCTCTACGCGGTATAAAAAGAAACGTGGCAGAAGGAGTCTTTGCAATCACAAAGCAGGCAGAGTGTTTCGTATTTCAAGCCTAAAGGACGATGTAAAGCCTCGTTTTGAGAAACGCTGCGAAAGCATCGGGGTTGGGTGCAGTTTAGAGCAGTGTTTGTCAGGAAAAAAGGAGCTCAAACATTTGGGTTGCCAAGGCAGAAACAAGCGCCACAGACACATTTTACCCTTATGGGGATTCATCAAGGTTGTGCAGTGCAGCTGTTGTCTTCGGAAAAGAAAGTAGCAGCCCCTGGCTGGAAGAAACAGGAACATAATTATGTTATGATGAGCTGGAAAACACGCAAAGAAAAACTGGAATGCAAAGGATGATAAATGATGCTTTGTCGATCACAGAGCAGCAAGGAAACCAGGCGGCACAATAATGACTCTTCTCCAGTCAGTGCTTCCAGTTTGGCCCCCAGAATAAAGCATCACTCTAAGCATAACAGAATAGCTCTATCTTTTGGCTCTACTATTTAGTCCTGATACAGTGATGCTGGATTTGTAAAGTAGAACATGCCATCATCCTTAGTAATAGAAGAAAAAGAATGGTAAGGTGCTTCTCATAATTAAGACCATAATTCCATGGGGAGAAAATTTATAATGTTGATTTTTATGCGTATTAAAATTCAAAGCTTAGAACCTTTTCCTTTAAGAAGCCTTTTAATTCCATTCTCCACCATTCAAACCCTGTTTCGACCGTGGTGACCAGAAGAGTCATACGGTTACATGCAGTCACAGAGCAGTAAAATAGGAAATGCCATCCCATAACGGACCCGTTATCTGTCTGTCCTCACAGTGACAAGGACAGGATTTCCCTTCCAGCGCTGCAGCCATGTGCCTGTCCATGGCATCGATCACTGAAGTTTATTCTCGTGATGTGCGTGATTCCAGAGGGAAAAGTGGACTAATTATATTCCAGCACAGGAAACTTTGATTTAGAAACCAATCCTGGGCTGCAGAGATAAAAAGGGACAAATGTTTAAAGAAAACCTTTGCGTGATGAAGGGGAAAATGGCCCAAACTTGGTAATGATCCTGGAGGAAGGGAAGTCAGCAGGGATGGGCTGTGCTGGTGCCAGAGGCCTGCAGTGCATGCAATGCCAGGGCAGAATTCCCCCCTTTCATTTTGATCCCACACCTTTGGAGGATGCCTCTTGTACATTTCCCACTGAGAGTGCCTCCACATCAGGCCTTAATATTCTTGTGGGGTTTGTAGTTATAACTGC
This sequence comes from Forpus xanthops, assembly GCA_032466535.1. Classification (NCBI taxonomy): domain Eukaryota; kingdom Metazoa; phylum Chordata; class Aves; order Psittaciformes; family Psittacidae; genus Forpus; species Forpus xanthops. The sequence goes on along the minus strand of JASSUY010054756.1, from coordinate 106,617 downwards.
CCAAATGAGCCTCTAAACAAAACATGTGTTGCTTCTGTAACGAAAACCAAGCAGCTCTCAAATTAGCAGCTATGTAGGATGGATCATCTTCTATACAGCAGTTTAAAGGACTGAAACCTATATTCAAGGAGTGTATTTTTAAGTGTGTATTTTCGGTCCTGTCAAATAAGGAGCACAGGCAAGATACTAATCGCTTCACTCATCCAGCTACCGTTTGCAGTCAGAGCTTTGTGAGGGACTTCTAATGACAGCATGACTTGCAGAATTCTTATTACCTATAAAAAAACAGCACTATATTTACCCCTAATTAGCTGACTGCAGTTTGCATCCAGGGGTATTAAACCACTTGTAGCTTAATGAAATAATCCTATTCCCAACCGTTAGGGGAAGTGGATTGACTGATGGGCAATAAGTCAGAGGAGGCTGCGCAGGGTTTCTGTGGTACCCCTGTGCTGATCCTTCATCCCTTCTGCATCGCACTTGGCACAGCTGTGAAGAGGTGCACGAGCCTGCAGAACTACAGACCAAAGTCAAGCAGTTCGAACTTCCCTTTACATTGTTAAACTCAACCTGATCAATAAGATGCCCTTTAACATCGTCTTCCTCAATCGACTTTTGCCTGACACCGAGTTCAGTTTTTGGCTGCAGAACAGGTAATTTGCAGGGAAACCAAAGCTGTTCATCCCAGCCCCTGCTCCTGTCTCATCCCTGTGTGTGTTTTACTCAGGAATACCAACAGCAAAGGCAGATTACACAAATAAGTGAAGCTGCATGATTTGATTCCGGCAAGGGATAAATAAATAAGTACAACAGCCAAAGAGAAGGGCGAATCCAAAACAACCCCTCTAAACTGACAGATCAGTGGCATCGGCTGCTTTGCTTTCCGCTTGCTTTTAGTTCTTCCTCTTCATGCTCCATCTCCCATTGTTTCCCATGTGCTCCCGCTCACGCTGTCTGTTGCTCCCTCCAGCTGCTCCCTGACTACTGTAACTGCAGATCCTCCCATAGCCACACACCTCGGAGAGGGTTTATTATGGTATCCTCCTCCTCCGCTGTTTCCCTCCCTTCTCCTTGTCAGCAGAAGTGTCCTCTGTGGTCCTGGGGAGCAGAATCCCCAGCAGTTTAATGCCCACACCCCATCCAACCCACTTCTCAAACCAAAATCCTCCTTTGCAGTTGGGAGCGTGGCACCGCCAGCCAGAGCAGAGGGATCTCAGGCAGTCTGATTATCTCTGTATGCCAACAGGATATGACCCATTAAAATCCATCCTGTGAATGAAAGCCTAATGACAAAGAAAACCCTATCCCATTCCTTACCCCACCATCATCTCCCATCCATCCTACTCTCCCCTTCTCTCTAGCCCATTCCCTCTCTTCCCTTGCTGTGATAACAAGTTTTCACTCTGTATCTTTTCTGACATTCCAGGGATTTATTTTCTCCATAACATTTGCCTTATTGGAGGGTGTAATCCCTTTCTCTATACTCCTGTGGATACATTGGGTGCCAATGGAGATGCTCAAACTAAGCAGGGCTCAGCCTTTAATAAAGCAACCCCCTTTTTCCCTAGCAGGCTTAGGCAATTACTGAGTCAGTGTAAAGATCCACCAAGTCTAATTCTGGGTTTTATTAAGAAGTTGATTGAGCTTAAAGTGTGTTTCCAAACCGTACTCCACTCCACCAACACAAGAGAAGGCGTTGCAGCCTCATAAATACTGCAGGCTGAGGCACCCATTTCATTTCTCCTGGGGAGCTAGCTTGCAGTAATTGCTCTGCTAAAGCCTGGTGCATACTTTGCGTATCAGCTAAGTGAATCCTTCAGTCCCAATCCACTTTTCTTGGGTGCCTTTTCATTCACGCCTCGAGTTCCATCCTATAATAAGGCTTCTTCTCATTCACTTTTATGATGGTATCACGAGGGAGGGTGTGCTGCCTATGAGAAGGAATGTCCTCACGTTCCTGGGGTCCCAGGGAAGCTGGAGAGCCAGGAAGGAGGGCTTGCTTCATCCCTCACTCCCGTGCAATGGTGGCAATCTGGGCCACAACCTGGACCACTGTGCTGCTGCCTCCAGTATTAGCTCCATAGAGGTCAGCAGGATAGCAGGGAGTTGTGCATCTGGGCTGACCAGGGCAGGCTCTCCAAGGCAGGACCTCCCCCTCGTGTCCCAGTAAAGCTCATTTGCTTTGAGATGCTATTTGAATTCCCACTGTTCGGAAGAGATTTTTCCACGTCTCCCCCCACCTCCCTGTATCCCTGGGAACTCATATTCCCAGCGGGAGAGGAGCCTGCTCCTGGCCTCAGCTTTCAGGGATTCAGGGATGGCTGTAGGGAGCCAGTGAAGTGCTCCTGGCAGATGAACTGTGAGCAGGGGAAGAGGCTTCTTTCCTTCTTCCTTTCCCTCCTAATCCTGTTATTATCTGATCCATATCCTTTAATAAATAAATACGCCCTTGCTTCTCCCAACCCTGGAATTGGCTACTGATAGCTCTTTAATTCCACCCACTGCGCGTCGACAGGAGCTGGCCTGGCAGCAAATTGGACACCTCCACGTACAGCTCTGGTGAAGACCTCATCTGATCCCAATCTCACCCATTATAAACAGCCATAAATGTTGGCTTTGGGGTTTTTTTCTAACAGTAGTGGCTACGGAACATGCAATTTTGCTTTTGCTGTTTGTAACTAACCCCCTCCCCAGGGCTTTTCATATCAATGACACTGAAAGAGGAAAAAATCTGGGTTTGATTTCCTTTTTATATGGGTTATCTCTGAGGTTCTGCTTTTACTGGTATTATCAGTAGTATACTTCTTGCCTTTCCTCAGCCTTTGTTCCCAGGGTTGGACTCAGTGAGCAATTGCCTGGGTTTAAAACAGTACTGTTAATAGATGCCTGCTCTTGAAAGGGCTGGAGATGCTGGTATGTAGGAACTGACGTTTAGGATATTATCCTGGTGAAACGTAAAAGGTCTGAATCTGTGCCTTTAAAATAAACAGCTTAGAAGTGCTCCATAAATGCTAAGCACTCACTGGTATGCAGTGACACAACCCAGTGTCGGGATGCCTTAGGGCTTGGAGCTATTTTAGCTCTGAGGAACCTTGCTGAGACAGTTTTTATGAGCAAGTATCATGTACCACCAAACAGACCTCAAATAACATAGTGGGCAGCTTCTGTGGTGCAGATACCTATGGTGACGAGTGCGCTCTTAGGTTGGGGGTGTATAAATTATATACGGTGTTTATAAACCCCTCTCCCATGAAGGAGGGTGCAGAGCAAGGGGCCGGGGGGCTCTTCTGAACTACTGCCGGCCTCAGTCTTTCCCTGCGTGTCCAAACGGAGGCATTGGGGTTCGGAGCCACACCGAGGGCTTCGTGCTGGGGAAGCCCGGAGGGTTTCTCGCCCCCTCCCTGTATTCAGCCCCACAGAAGCTCCATCCTTCCTTCATCCCTCCGGGAGCTGCCGGTGCTGGTGCAGCCGCCCCGCTCCGCTCCCAGCCCCGCTGGGGGGCAATGCGTGTGCGGGGCTTTGCGACCTGCGATCGCGTCGGTGCCTGGATCCCTCCTCCTCTTCCTCCTCCTCCTCCTCCTCGTCCCCTCCCTCCCTCCCCGGTGCCGGGGCAGTCGCTCGCACACGAGATGGCTTCGCAGCAGGGATCGCGTTGAGAGCAGAAGCCGTCAGGGTGTCCCCCTCCCTCCCCGGCCTCCCCCCGTCGCAGCGGCCTCCGAACTGTAAGTGGCAGGAAGGAAGTAAAAGTTGCAAACAACCTGCAGCGGCAGGAACTTTGTGAGCCGCTCCGCTGCGTGCGCTCAAGGTGCCTTTGGTGGGCGGGCAGCAGCCTCCGGATAGAGGACCGCAGCCTCCTCACTCATCCCTCCCTCATTCCCACCCTTCCCATCACCGCCCCTGCAGCCCCCGCCCGCGGTTTGGTGGGAGAAGGGAGGGGAAAAAAAAAAGAGGGAAAGAAAAGTGATGAACACGAAGCGGTGAATAACCCCAAAGAGCGCCGAGAGGAGCTGCGGGCAGCCCCGGAGCCACCCGGGAGACACCGACCCCGAGGCACCCACCCGGGACCGACCCGCGGGCGCTGCGCTGTTGGCGGAGTGCGAGCGCTTCTCCGTGAGGGAGATGCGAAAAGGCTTCCGCTGTGCCTGCATCTGACTCGCGATGCCGGTTCCTCACTAGAATGCAAAGCCTCGCGCAGGATGAAAGCAGGTTTGTCTCGAATCCGCTTGGAAACGCCGCGTTCCCCACCCGCCGCCACCTTCCTGTCGGGGATGTCAGAGGAGATCTTAATGATGACACGGTGGGAGATGCCTCTGCTGCGTACCCGCCGCTGGGCTCTGGAGATGTGGAGGCAGAGATAAATCTTTCATGCAGCTGTCTTTTCTGCTCTGTGGCTGCTGCTGCACAATCCGCACTTGATTGCAGCGACAGTATTCTTTTTAGGAGCCGCTTCACAAAACGATGCCGAATAAACACAGATGGGAGAAGTGGGGGAGAGAAAGCTCTAATGAAGTAGCGATGGTGGATTGATCTTCCCTCCTTCCCCCCCCCCCTCCCTCAACGCCCTCCTCCCAAACTGTGAGCCTTTTCTGGACACAAAATGCCACATTGCTGGTTTAAAGCAGTGAAATCTCGGGGGGCTTTTTGGCTGGGGTTTTGGAGGGAGACTCCCATCAGCCGCGCTCGCCTTGCTGGCTGACTTTCAATGCCTGGGGCTGCCGAGCCCATCGGCTCTTCCTTGCCTTCACCTGCTTTAAAGCATGTCTTGTCTCTTCCAACACCGTGCAGGTCACTCTGCCAGAATGCCAGAGGAAAGTTCGCCAAAGCGGAGTCCTCAGAACATCCCGTACAAGGATCTGCCCCACATCATCAACGCTGATGGGCAGCACCTCTTCTGCAGGTATTGGAAGCCAACAGCAACTCCCAGGTGAGCACTTCCAAGCAGATGACCTCCTTTGCTATCAGTAAATAAGACTGTCGGTGCAGTTATTGTTTATGGCTCGAGCGGTGTTGCAGGGCTTTGTGCACGGAGCTTTACAGAGCCACCAAGAGATCCCTCTCGTCTGTGAGAGCCCCTAGTGTAAAGGTTGTCTTCTCCAAACCTCTGCTCACTCGAGTCAGCCTCACAGATGTCAGCCATAGAGCTGCTGTCACTTCATGCCCAGCTGCCTTGGCTGGCAGCTCAGTGTGCTGCCAAGTGCCACATGCAATCAACTGCCTTCAAACTAATGGCAGAGGCAATCCGGGAGGGTTGGGATGCAGGCTCAGGGATGGAGGTCTCTTTCTGACTTTCTCTGTGTATTACACGTCAGCGCTTGACTTCAGTTTCAATCAGAGCTGAAATCTCAGGGCAACAGGCGGAATACGGGTTGACAGCATTGATTTTGGCTGCTGTTTGGTTTGGGGGTTAATTATTTATGGTTAGCAAATGACTCAGGGTGCTCGTCCACTGGCAACTCTGATTTCAAAACTGACCTCAGTAATAAGCACGGGGAAGGAACCACATAGAAAGCTATTACGGTAAAGGGATTATTTAAATGACACCACCATTAGGGAGATTTCTCTATGTTGATTGTGTGCTCATTATGCTCTGCCACAGACAGATACCTCTGTTCCTCCCATCCTTATGATCTTCTTTCTCCCGGTATCTGCCGCTTGGCATGTGTTTGTGCTGCCACTAGTTATGTAGGGAGGTACTTCATAAAAACATGGGTATTGTTTCATTGCTCTCCTTTTCTGCAAGCCAACAGGAAGAGCTGTGTGCGGTTTATAGAGCTGGGAAACACTCACAGGAAAAAGTTGTTCAAGCTGTAGTAGGGAGGTCAATTCTTTCCTTGACCACCCAACAGGTTAAACATCAGCCTGTGTCTAAATCAGCCTGCAACTGCGCCAAGAGAAGGGTATGGGTCCAAGTGAGCTGGCCTTGGGGTTTATTAACACCAAACTAAGGGGCAATGGGACTAACATAGGACTGGGAGGTGAGCAAGCACCAAAATACCTGTCCCCACGGGGAGGACAGTGCAGCTCCGTTGCACTGATAGGGCTGTAGGACATGGGTCTTGGTTTAGAATCAGCTGGTCCATGAGGTGTTTTATAGCTGCTTCTACTCCCTGCCTTTCCGAAAGAAGGAGGACACGTTTTGGCACTGATGCTTCACGTGGTCTTGTGCCAACCGGAATATTTCCTCTAGAGAGCCGAAAAAAGAGCTATCAACCCAAGGCTGTGCAGGGAAACCAGGCTGCCTGTATTCTGATGCTAATTAATCACTGCTGCCCACAACGGTTCTTTGCCCAGTTGTGGAATCGCTTTCTTCTTTCCCATTTAATTTCTTAACGAATCCGCAGTGAGCGGAGGAGTCTTTGATCCAGAAAGGATGAGAAAGAGCTGAAGGTTCAAACTTGGTGCCTAAGTCCTGTGGAGCTCACCCTGGTTTTGTGACAGCAACAACCATGGGCTCAGTGCTCCTCGTTTACAAGTGGTTCCCAAGTGCCTGTGTGTGTGTATTGTGTATGGGAGGGGCAGACTGATTATTATTAGCTCTTTTTGCATTGTTATGTATGAGAGAGATGCTAAGCGCCTGAATAACAAGTTCAGGCCTGGATCCTGCAGTCAGGAATGCTCCTGAAGTGCTTTGATAGGCAAACCCAAAATACATTTTTCTTTCTTCCCTCTTGCTTTTCATAAGCAGCTCTGCTTTTGCTGCTTCGGATGCAGCTCAGCAACTTTCATGTCATTGGAATGTGCAGCAAGAGTGATCTATATATATATAGGGAGAGAAAGAGAAACACCTCAGGGGACTTTCGCAGGCCTGTTACCATTTATTTCACAGACTGAAGGCAATTCTTTCAATCTAACTCAATTGTTAATTCAGGTTCAAATCTTAGCGCTAACGAATGATGCTATAACAGTCAAACAGTGGGATCTTCATTGATCCATTCTGTATCCAATCCCAGACAAGGCACTTCAGGTGCCCAAAGGTTATCGTCTGACTTGTCTCCTGATAGAATAGAACTTACCATCCTCGACCCCTGCCCCAGGGAGGAGAACAACCAGGCTACCTGGCACAGCAAAATGAAGTAGCCCTGGCCTGGGGTTGAAGAGCAATCAGTGGCTGGGGAGGCTCTGAGAGTGGAGCTCACAACAGACATCACCCCTCAGAGCTGGGGCTTCCCTTCTGTCACCCCAAACAGACCCATGGGGATGGAGAAGGCTGTGGTACCAGACCCACAGGGATGGGTGAAGGCTGTGGTACCAGACCGACAGGGATGGGTGAAGGCTGTGGTACCAGA
>JASSUY010054756.1:81319-99231 GCA_032466535.1 Forpus xanthops | reverse complement strand
GTGGTACCAGACCCACAGGGATGGGTGAAGGCTGTGGTACCAGACCGACAGGGATGGGTGAAGGCTGTGGTACCAGAACGAAAGGGATGAATGAAGGCTGTGGTACCAGACCCACAGGGATGGGTGAAGGCTGTGTGGTACCAGACCCACGGGGATGGGTGAAGGCTGTGGTACCAGACCCACAGGGATGGATGAAGGCTGTGGTACCAGACCCACAGGGATGAATGAAGGCTGTGGTACCAGACCCACAGGGATGGGTATGTGCTCTATGTGCTGGAGCATTTCTGGTTTTATCTTCTCTAAACCACCGGTCAGGAAGATGGGGCATTATGTGAGGCTCTTTTGCTCCGTGCTCACAAATAGCCAGGCTCTGATGCTGTGTGGGGTTGATCTGACTGATCAGCCCATGCTGGTGCACATATGGAAGCTTTGTTGTAAGTGCCACCGAGGCCAAGGTTGTCCTGCTAGTGAAAGGCACCTATTGTGAGTTCCTCAGCAGGGTCCGCTTTGTTTCCAAGAGGGATTTAGGTGATTACTTCACAGGAAGCTGACACACAAAGGCACTCAGATGTCATGATGATTAGATGGGGTAGATAGAGTAGGTAGGAATGGGGCTAAGGAAGGAGGGTGTCAGTGTTTTCCACTTGTTTTTCCAGTGGGAAGTGACTCCCAGCAGCAGAGCTGGGGACTGGGTATCTTCTATTGCTGTCTGCTGGCAGCAATGCAGGTGAGCCTCCCCTGGCCAGCAGCCCTGCAAGCTGCCCAGCTTGTCGAGCCAGATGTAACTCAGTGGTCCTGTTGAACGCAGCAGGGAAGGGAGAGTCCTGCTTTGTGCTTTGTGCCAACAGCAGGGTTTGTGGAGCATCAGAGCAGGTAACGGGCACTGATTGCTCTCTGGTGAGTGCAGAGCTGAAGGTCTGGGCACTTTCAGGACCCTGTAATGTTGTTAGGAGGAAGTAAATCTTTGGCACCAAATCAGACTGATCTCATGCCTATAGCCAATGTCCCAGTGGCCAAGGAAAGCCTACTGCATGGGCAAGCAGTCTTGGTGTAAACAAGAACAGCTCCGTGCAAGGTTGAAACCTCTGCCACCACCCTGAGTGGTCTGACCCAAGATGTGAGGTAACGGGAGGAGGAATAAGAAGCCATGCTCTCCTTCCAGCTCTAAGAATAGAGGTGGGATGAGGAAGGGGAAGGAGAGTGGGGAGGAGAAGTCAAACATTTCCTTTGAGGCCCCTCAAGGGCCTGGAGAAGTTCAGAGGTGACCTCCTCCTCTCTGTTCCGTAGCCCCATAGCCTTCCTGGATGCTTGAGCTGTTCCTGGCACTGCCTAGATAAGCACAAACTGTTTTGGGCCACTTTCAGCCCCTCTGCTTGACCTCAGATAAACCCAGTGAGATTTATTGACCCAGAGGAGTTTATTCCAAAGGTGCCAATAGGCAGCGACCACCATTCCCCTCGGGTAAAGTGATGCTCATCTCTCTCTGTAGGTCATCCACTCTGGGTTGGACACTGGAAGCTTGAGGCCCTTGTAATTAGAGGATGCTTTTGAAGATGTGGGTTCCAGGCATCCTTGTGTGTGAGCTTCCTTGTCTATCACACAGAAATCATTGCCAGGCTACTTAGCATGATGCCTGTGTGTCTCGGGCAGTGGTCTCTAGGTGAGGTTAGATGATTTCAACTTCAGTGGTCTGCTGGAGGAAGCTGCCAAGACAAGTGTGGGTCACACATGTTAATCATTAATGTACACTGAAACAGATTGGCTCAACTTCAGACATGGTTTAAGAGAAGAGAGGCAATAGTGTGGGTAACAGTGGCTTTGAGGAGTTCTTTCTGTTCTCCACCTGACAAGTGTGATTAAAAATACAACACTCAACCAAGCAAAAAGCTTTGCTATTTGCTTTTTACCTTTGTTTTACTCTTGTCATTCATCCTGACTTGTTAGCAATGGAAGGCCGAGCCAAGAAGGAGAAAACATATTTCTTTCTCCCCCAAGGACTTTGCAGAACTGCCTGTGGTGCAGAAACACAAACTGCCTTTCTATTTGAGCTGGCCCTTCAGTCGTGGATGTTGCTTGCTGATTCTGGCTTCTCATTGCCAGCATTTCCATGGCAGTTCCAGGAGAACAGCACAGCTCCCAGCGGGAGCAGATGACAAAGTTGAATTTGACTTTCAGCCCCTTCCAAAATGCATAAGTAAAGAAATGAACCAAAGTGAGGCCAAAGCAAAGGGAATGAAGCCACTAATTATAACGTCATTAATTACAGCATGTGGCGCTCGTCTCTAGGAATACTTAAAGGAGTTTCTAACCCAGTGTCTCTCTTGAAGAACACTTTTGCTTGTGCTGATGAGGTCAGCTCCAACCTAACACTGGGGAGCAGAGATTTGTGTGGTGGGAAGTGACTTCTGTCAGCACAGCTTGGGGTAGGATGGACCCAGCTCCTCTCTGTGTCTGATGGCATCACACACAGCGCAAAGGGGTACAAACAATGGTCATTGTCAGTCTGACACCCCGGGCTTTGCTTGTGTTGTTGTTGCCCCTCAGTTTCTAAAGCCCCCTCTTCTATTCATCAATAGGCGCGTTCCTGTAGCGCCTTGTTCCCTTTGCTCCTTGTGACTGCCTTGTTCACTGTGAATGGGGCATCCTTTTATGGTTTCTTATGCATTTCCAGAGGACGGGCAAATTAGCAAACCAGCTTCACATAAGAGGAGCGCTGAGAGGCAGGAGAGCAGCTTTGGTTCTTGATGAAGGCACTTCCAACAGGCTTTTTTTAGTAGGGTTATTTTTATTCAGTCCCCCCAGGAATGTGCGGCAGAAGCAAATCTGCCTTTTATTCCACAGAACCCAAGGAAAAAGGCAGATAACAAAGGGCACTTGTAATTAAACTGTCATTGCCTTGTTAGGATGGGCTTCTGAGCACAGTGCACAACTTAGCAGCATTGGGGTGTGGGGACACGGTGGCTTTAGGGGCTGTGAATCTCAAAAGCAGTGCGATTTCATCCTGGTGCTGAGGCAGCAGGAGGTAAAATCAGTGCTGGTTCTCAGTGTGCCACCTGATGAGCTCCTGGAGGCAGTGCTGTCCAACACAGTGCTTATTAAAGGTACAAACAGAAGGGAAAATGGGCTCGAGGTTGTGCTGGAAAACTCCAATTTGGGTCCTGTTTCTGCCACAGACTGAAGGTGAAGCAAACCTTGCTGCTCTCCTGGAAATAGCTCATTTGCTTTTGATGGGATCACAAGTGTGAGATCAGTGCTGGCTTTGCACCATGAGCTGATGGATCCCCAGGCTGCTCACTCAGCAGTTAGAGCCCTGCAGGTCCCTCCAGGTCTCTTTGTCTCGAGCCCTGCTCTGCTTTCAGACCCTGGCACTTAAGTTTCCTTCAGCTCCTCAGCCTAGGAGCACTCTGAAGCAGTTATTTGCTGACGGTGACACAAGAGCAGACAGACTGATGGACCTTATCAGGTTCCAGCTGCAGGAGCACGTCACTGCAGTAGCACAAGAACCCTGCAGGTCTAGTCAAAATAATACAGCCAGCTGCACACAGCTCCTTGCCTCCATCTCTCCAGTACTCCTCAATGTTCCTTGGGAACACACAGCAGCTCCTTTGGATCATCTACAAGCTTTACATCACCATGAATGCATCTACAAGGGTTAGCTGGTAGGGTAGTCCTGGCTTGAAGAAGGCAATTTTCTAGATGCCTGTTGCAGAGGAGTTGGCCTGTGTTTCCTTGCAAGTTCCCTTCAAGCTGCTATGGCTTTGTGCTCTTCAGAGCCAGGGCAAGCATCTGATCTCTTTGTTCTTCAAGGGAAATTGCATTGTTCTAAGAGCTGTCCCTGCAGACACATTTGGCTGAGCTGCCTTCCCTAGGTTCAGGCATGCCATTGTCCTAATGTGCTTCCACTTGAATGGAAGCCATTGGTATTTTGAACCTCCTATTGTCCCTTATCCAAGAGATGTGACACAACCTTGATAGCAAATGGCTGATTCTCCTAAGTATCCAAGGAGATAGTATTGCATCCTGCCCAGGAGACTCTTTATGGTGCACTTAGGCAGGTCCTTTACCTCATCACACCCCAGTTATATCCTTAACTGTACCCAAACATCCCTACCCTCTATTTTTCCAGTACAGACATTCTGGCTCTGTATCAGTTTAATTAACCTATAGGAAGGAAATTAACGACACCAATTAAAGGTTTCAGACATCATTAAAGTGTATCTTTCCTAGGGTTATTTCTTGCAGGCCAATAACATTTCACCTGTGTTAACTGGAAGAAAAATACCAATCCCAAACATCAACCTTGGGTTAGTCCCAGCCATAAACACCTTCTAAAGCAACCAGGTCAGTGGGTGGTGGGGTCAGGAAGGCATCTTGGTACTGACCAGCCTCACTGGGCAGCAGAGGGGATGGGTCATCACATGGGGATGTGTTTGTTTCTCCTAGATGGATGCAGTATGTTTGTGTCCAAAGGGATTCATTACTTTTGCAGTAGCAGCCATGTTGCTGGTTTCAGTGTCCCAAGACCTTGAGTAACACCAAACTTCATGGGCACTTCCACTGGAATTAAGGGGACTCCCCTTATGCATAACAAGCCCTTGCTCTCCAGTCAGGAGCTATCTTCATTCTGTTCCAACGATGGGAGCCCCTGAATGTTCCATAAGAAAGGATGGCAAAGGCATCTTGCTAGACCTAGAAAACTATGTCAGGAAACAGAATGAAGATGTCAGTGAGGAGCAGAGGACACGCAAAACACATGGTCAGGACAGTCATTGGGCAGTGACTCAATGACCGGAGAATCAGACCCTTAATTTCTCCATGCTTCTCTTTCCTCACCTAACATTGGCTGTAACCATCCAGGTAAAGCAGTATAAACTGGGTCTGGAATCCCTGGACAAAAGCTGTCAGAGGAAGTGAGTTATTCCTTGAGGTTTTGGTGGCTGAAGAGCGCTTGATGGTTGAAACTAAAACCTAACCTGAAAGTGTGGCTGTTCTCTGTTGTTCAGGTACAGGGGAATGGGCTCAGCAGCACTCTGTCAAAGGAAAGAAAACACAGAGGGGGGGAAAAGGAAACAGAATATCAACAAATGGGCTAAAGCCAAACATTCAGGGGTAACAGCGCAGTAATCATTTGCTCCGGTGTTGTCTATAGATGGGAAAGGAGAAAGCGCACAAACTACCATAGATCTGCTAGGCAAGGAGGAGCAGTGCTGTTTGCCAGCCACCTCTCTGTTCTGTGATAAAAAGGACTTGTTCCGTACGCTTTCCTTCTGCCTGGATCAAGCTTGAAGCTTGTGGAGCGAGGGAACAAAGCTTCAATCTTGGCCCTTTCCCTAGAGCCGCTGGTGGCCGCAGGTTCGCTGGTTCCCCAGCTGGCAATGGGAGCTTCTTTTGGGATGCTCTAACACCTTTTTGTTACCTTTATTTCTCAAACCCATCTCAGGGAGGTTTCAAATTCAACTGTCAGCTGTCAGGACTCTGCAGTGGCATAACTCCCTGGGCTCAAGGCATGAGGAGCGATGGGAAAGCAGCAAGTAATTAAATTGCCGAAGAGATAGCATCCAGCTGACTTAATGCTTGAGCTTTTCCTTCATGTTTCTCAGTTCTGTGGCAGAGCTTGTCTGCAGTATTCAGAGTATTAAATCCTGTATTCTGAGCAGCATTCGTAATCTCCTTTCATTAAAAGGATATTGGAGCGATCAGCATTCAGTCATCCTCTGCCCCTCCACAAATGAGTTTAGCTGGGAAGCATCAGGCATCTCAATGCAGCTGACCTGAAGAGGCACAGAGCATCTGTCTGGTGTTATTGGCTGCCCACAGGGTCGTGAGGACACAAAGCTTTCTAAAAGTGGACTGTTTCTTTCCAGGTTCACTGTGGCCCTATGCATGCAGCACAGGGCTGGAGCTCAGAACCCATAGTAGTCTTTTGACTGTTGGTCAAGCCCCATTGAGTGCTGTGGGATCAGGTTTGGCCTCATACTATGTGTCCATCCTTGCCTCTGGCACGCTGTGTGGCCATGGCTAGGCATTTTACCTCTTCATGTGACAGTGAAGGGTTGGTCCTTGCTTGCAACAGGGTAATGGATCAGAGGACCTCTTGAGCTGCCACTTATCGCTGCATTCTGTGACTCTACAACAAGTCTACTTGCCCCCTTGGTAAAGCATTCTGGGTTTGTGAATGAGGGGTTCTGTACAAAAGCCAGCTGTCGTAATTATTTATGCCGTTCATTTACTGGTCACGTTTCTCCAAGCTGGGGAATGGGAGAAAACATCAGCAGCTCTTTGTTCATCTTTCATTTCACTTCCTGTGATGCGTTAAACACTGCTCCTTCCTCTAAACCTTCCTCTAAACCTCAATGCCCCATCCCTGGCAGCATTCAAGGGCAGATTGGATGGGGCTGGGAGCAACCTGCTCTAGTGGAAGGTGTCCCTGCTTGTGGCAGAGGGTTGGAACTGGGTGAGCTTTAAGGTGCCTTCCAACCCAAAACAGTCTCATTCTACACATAGGTGCACATCTCTCTTTTGAAGTGTCATTTAAATGTTCTGACCATCAAAGGTTTGCTTCCTGTGTGCATGTCCCGTTGCTTTAGGAGCTATGGCTGGATCCCTCAGCACAGCTGAATGTAACATCAAGGCTTGTTTCGATTATGCTAAGCCCAGGGCACTTTCCCACATGCCCTTGTGCAAACCCTCCTGATGCTCTGCAGGCATCAGTCGAACCTCCGCTGCCCCACGCACCCACCAGCTCCCAGGCACATGCGATGGTTCAATCCCCATCTGTGGGCTCTGTGTCCTTGATGCTGTGAGCAGCCCCCGTGTTGTTTTGACAAAGGTTGTCCCGTCCCCATCTCAGGCTGTGACAGATGCACCCCTCGCATGCCATCCAACCTTGTGCCTTGTGAGTTGGTAGAAGAGAAACCTGGGAGGAAAGGCAGAACCCTTCTGCTGGCTCAGGCATCACCTCTGACTGCAATCGGAGGAGTCGGAGCCAGCCTGGCAGCGGAAGGGTTAACAACGGCGGTATTGAAAGTATTTGCTCTTGATGTTGCTGAGGCTCTTCCACTGGGGTCAGAAATACGTGCTCCTCCTCAGTTTCTGGTGAAGCGCTCCACATAAAACACAGCGCTCCTGCAGCAGAATAACAGCTTGTGGTTTAAATAAATGCTGTTATTTCTGCTCTGCTGTAGGTGTACATGTATGTTTTGGTTCAGTGACTGCCAGATACTGTAAATGAGTATTGATTTCCTTTTCTATTTTAAGCTTTTCTGCAGAAAAGGCATCCCACATGCCGCTAGCTTCCTTTGCCTCTACCTAAAGTGATTGCAGCCAAGGATTTATTGAACTAAGTACTCTTATTGCTACCACTCATCCTTACTTTAATAGTTGCAGCCCAAGTTGACCAGGTCCCCATTCACCTTTTGGAGTATAACTCTATTACATCTAATCCTTTTTGAGAGCAAACCAACAAGATCACAGTTAAAACTCATGGCAGTGAGTTTCGTATCCACATTAGCGTTGCAGCCCCCGCTGCCATAGGTGAAGCTGCCTTGGTGTTGGAAATGAAGGAACATTTTAGGAAGCAAGCCTGCTGCAGCCGGAGTCTTCGGAGAGCTCAGTGTGGCCAAGAAACAAGAGAGCCCTGCTGAAGTCTCCGTGTGTCTGTTAACTTCCAAACAACCATTGCACAACAGCCATGGCACAAAGCTGCTTTGCTTCAACACATGAATAAACGTTTCAGCCTTTGAAGCACATGTGGCAACCATCACTGCCTTAGGATCCCTGTGCCTCACATTCAACTGCTTACATTCAACTTGCTCTCCCACCTCAGGTCTTCAGCAAACGTGGAATATTAATTGGAACATGCTCCAAGCCTTGGCAAACGCTTTGCCAGTGACATTCCTGATTTCCCAGAGGAGGAGCTGCTGATATTGATTTTGACAGAGCCAGTAAAGCCTCTCGCTGCAAAGACTCCTCTTATATTGGGCAGGGCTGAAGTGTAGCTCTGGGATGCGCCAAGATGGGATTATTCGTTAGGAACTAATGTGCTTCATTTCAAAGCATGTTAAGATATACATAAAGTGCTTTATGATGAAGAAATCAATCCCTGCGGTTCTGCCTCTGAGTTTCTGGGATAATTCCACCCTGTTTTTTGGAAAATCATGGAGAAAAAGACCAGGGGATGTTATCTGTGATATCTGAACCCCTCCTGAGTCCCTCAGTTTGTTAAGGATGGGCAATTAAGATCTCTGCCAACACAGACAAAATTGGCTCAGGCTGGTAAAAGCGAGGAGGGGTAATTGAGTCAGTGCAGCAAGTAATCAAGAGCTCCACGTTAGGGATGGAATTGCCTGGTTCCAAACAGTGCTGCCAGGTCCAAGTATTCCAGGGGACTGGAGTTTTCTGCTGTGCTTTAAGCCATTGCCATACAATTGGGAATCGCACAGTCGGTGCTTCAGTAAAAAGTAATCATCTCCCATTATCCCGAGTTCAGAGACCAGGTGAGGTGTCATCCCCATTCTTGCTCCTTCCTTCTGCACAGCTCTTTCCCCAGCTAGTGAAGATTTGCCCACATAAGGCAATAATGCGTGCTCACAGCGCTTTGGTTGCACGGTTGGTTTCTGGGCTGCAAGCACACACTGTTGGGTCATGTTGAGCTTCCCATCAACCAACACCCCCAATTGCTTTTTTGAGCATTCTTCCTCCACAGCTTAAAGCCAACCTAAAAAAGTTGGCTGTGATTTTCGATGGCCTTGAATTGTGCAGCTGATGTTTTCGACTTCAGTAATGCTTTGCACAGTTTCCTCGGAAAGAATGCTTTGTGCTTTCATCCCTGTAGCTCCCCTTGGGAGATGTGACCTCTGGTTTATGTCTTTTATAGCACTTATGCTGAGGAAGGGCTGAAGCAGAGCAGGGAACAGAACTGAGATGTCCATTTCCAGCCTTACTTCCAGCCAGTTCTTCTGGGCTCCCCCCAGGTCATCCCTTCCTCTGAGCTGTGTGTGCAGCAATGCCTGCACCTTGCCTCTTTGGAAACAGGAACCACAGTTCTTCTTTCTTCCTGGGCTATGTAAAGGGGCAGCAGCAAGAGGAAATCACAGCAGCAAGCCCTGAGCTGCCCGTGCCCCCGGAGTGCTCGTCTGCCTTGTGGAGCAGCAGCTCTGGCAGTCGGTTCTGCCAAGGAAAATCCCATCTCTTACATCAAAGGGGAGGAGTGTCTCCCCAAGGCGGTCCGTGTAACCCTAGAATGCCTTCTCTTCAGTTTTAACCAAGACAGAGGTGGGAAGATCCGGCCCATGAATGTTAAGCTACACACCATGCATTTCACCTCTGATCTCAGCCATGTGTCCCCTAAAATACCACTTCAAAGCTTCCTTGAAACAAAACACAGCTGGTCTCAAATGTTAGCCCTGAAGAGATTTGTCCAGAGCTATGTGGTTTAAGGTTCCTATAATTCCTTCCCTCCCACCCCCACCTGAAGTTGCCTTCATCCCTTTTCCCTGTATCAGACACTCATGAGTTATTCTCAGCCAGGGCTTGCTTTCCAAGGAGCTACAATAAATCAGAGTAAGCTGTTTCTCCACATTGTTTTGTGCTGGCTCTAGCTAGATCCTGTTGAACTTTTTGGTTTGAAATATAAGTGTATTACCAGCTCTGTCCCTGCCCCATTGATTTATGGTGTCTACACTTTCTGGTGTGGTTGAATAACTTCCCCTCCTGAAGTCAGGGTGGTTCTCAAGTGTCTTCCTATCTCTGTGCTAATGGGGGAGTGTGATTTTGAGGTGTACAACGAGACCAGGCTTGCAGACATGTGGCACAAAAGGGTTGCTTACAGAAGCAAGCACAGATTTTAAGGCTGAGCCCTAAGTCTTTATGGTGTTGGGCAGTAGGATGCTGCTTAAGCTGACAGTAGCCCTTTTAGATAGTCAGATACCCAGATCATGGACCGACATGGCAAAGCCATGGGCCAGTAGAGCAGAGGCTAAGGATACATTTCTCCAAGAAATTGAGCAGGAGAACAAAGAAAGCGTCCTTGAAACATGGCTTGGAATTGGGAGCAAAGCCATTGGATTTTGCACCTTCAGAAGGATATAACGTGTTCCCTGGAGACTGAAGAATGGCCGAAGGGGCACACCTGACCCACCATAAATCTTCCTGTCTAAACTGAGTTGCCAGGCTCAACTCTTGGCTCACTGCATAGGTCAGGAGCATGCACAACAGGAGAGAAATTGCTGTCACTGTTTGTGACCCCTGCCCGTGGCCAGGTTTTGTCAGGGTGGCTTTGGGTCACAAATCACCTCAGGAAGGAGATAAAGAGTGCAAAACTGACTCAAAAAGGAGATACAGAGACATCACTCTTCCAATCTTCAGGTCTTACACCCAAAGCAAGAGGCTCAAGAGCCCTCCAGAGAAACAGCCACCAGTACTGAACAACATTAATTCTTCTTTATGCTCTTGGAAATGATTAGCTGAAGTTTTATTATCATTTATAAAAAAATGCAATCCTTAACCAAATACCAAAGGCAGAAAACGGGAATGCCAGCTAAAGCTCACCAACGTTACAGCTGCTTACTACATGATCTTATCACGTGAAAGACAACTGATCATCAGCAGTGACACATGAATGCATAATTTTGATTGCTTTTCCATTATAATATACTTTGAAAGCAAAATAAACCCACATGGCATGACGCTTTGAAGAAGTGAAAGAGGGCTGTGAGCAACCATCCAGTCGCTTGTCCAAAGATGCCACCAGCGAGATGCTTCTGAAGTAAAGGTGAATTGCTCACTGTAGTTTGAAAACTCAGGCTGATGCCGGTGTGAGCTCAAGGAGCACACCACAACGTTGGTACCTTCAGTGAGGCACTCATTTTCCTGGCACCTCACTAACGTGGAGCTTTCCTGATGGTTACTTTAGGAATTTAGTGTCATTGAAATCTGCTCTCGTCAGATGTTCTTTGTTAGAGCTGGGCTGGTTCTGGTAACAATGTACATAGTGCCAAATGAAAGGCACAGTTGTCTTACATAGAATAACACGGTATTATCTTCAGCTGCAAGGGCTGGATTCAGGAAATCACTTCCATGTGTGATTAAATCAGTCCGTACCCAGGACAGCATTTATAAATCCTTGTTTAACTTTCTTCTTGTACTTTGTAGGTCCTCCTCACTTTCACGAGTCAAAGCAAGTTTCCTGAGGTTAAGCAAGTACTTAAATGTGGTTCTGAAGAGAGATGCTTTTGAACAGGGTAGAAAAGACTGAACTTTCTGTATATGCAGCCACAGGAGAGTTGTTTTCAGCTCTTCACTCTAGTCCCAGTGTTTTGGGTTATTTTCTGGCAATAGAAGACCATCTAGTGGGTCCCACAGAAGTGCTTGATCCCCAGAGATAACATGAGATGTGAAATCGTACCATCCAGCTCACAGACTTCCTCCTTTAGTTCAGTTTCAACATGATGTGATTGGAAATGAAGCAAGAACATGGGCTTTGTGCCCAGCAGCACCCAAGCCCTGAGCTGTGTTTCTGGCCAGCTGGGTGAGCTTTAAGGTCCCTTCCAACACAAACCATTCTGATTCTATGATACTATATACCATTACCTCCTAATGGGAGATAAGTAGACACAGCTGGAAGCTGGCTTGAACAGTGAAGACAAGTATTGCCCTGTCTTCTTGTAATAAGTAGCAGCATTGGTTTCCCAAGCTGAGCAGTACCTGGAGACAGAAACCTGTGGTAGAAGAGAGGAGGAGGTGGTGAAGGCTATGGGAAGGGCAGGGTGTATGAAAACTGCCTGCTGCTTCTGTAAACAGCAGTCCATAAACCGGTTTCCTTTAATAGGCACAATGGCTGTTGCACTAGTTAGCTGGGAGCAAGCACATGGATGCTTACTCATGCTCAGCTCACACCTTGGCTTTGTGTGGAGGCACACCGGAGTGTGGGGAAGCCATGCTGTGGTATGATAAAGTGCTTCCTCGAGCAGATGCCAGAGCAGTGCTATATTGAGATGCTCGGGAACTGCAGTTCCACCAGCTAAAGCCAGCTGGAGCTTCCAAAGATGCATCCCGTTTCCTGGCCCACGGTTGGAGGGACCGGAGTCAGTTTGGGTTCGGGCACAGGTCAGTCTCCACCAGAAAGCTTTGAAGGCTCTGTGTGATGTTTTCTACTGGAGCTGGACCCGTTTCCAAGGTTTCATGAGTGCATTCGCAAGAGCAGGAGGTGAAGAAGTTTCTCCCCAGGAGCAATTTGACACCCAAACCTCATTTAAACACCGAGGTTGTGCACAGAGGCACTGCAGTCCTGCAGCATCCTAAAGCCTGGAGGGAGTCTGGATTAACTTCACGTGGCTTTGTTGAGAGCAGACTCTGATGCTCTGCTATCCCAGCCATGGCGGTAGGAAGGAGCAGGCTGCCATTGAGAGCAGACGGGTGCTTGCAGAAGTGTTTACATACAGTGCAGTCGTCTCACTGCTCCTTGTGCTTTCCTCCCAGCTTACTAGTGAGAATCTGAGGAGCCCTGTCTTTGTTATACTGCCTTCAGGTATTGTTTGCCAAATCCAGACTTGTTTTGTAACTGCAAATAGAGATCAGGTGAAAGAACCGAATCCTTCAGTCCTCACACAGATGCTACACACACTCATTTCAATTTTCCAAGCTTTCGTGTGTAAAGCATGGCCCCTGTGCTCAGACCCGAAAGCTGGAGCTGAAGAGCTGTGTAGATGTTGTTACTGCACAACAAAACAAGCTCCTGTTGCAGCGTAACAGCGTGGATATTTTCCTCCTTGGTTCTGCCTATTGATAGGGCAAAACTTCCTGAAGCATCTGAATCTTCTTGACAGCCTCTGACATGGGGCACAAACAGTCTCAGGAGTCTTATTCAAGTGTTCTGCAGACAAATAAGAGCCCAAGCCTCTCCCCTGCGGTGTCCAAAGGCTGAGTTCTGTGACACCTGAACTTGCTGTGCTAGATGAGAAGTTACACAAACACCTTGTCCCTCTGAAGCACTGAGGTTGGTTCTGTTCCCACTGGCTTCCCAGGGAGATGAGGGGTCTGAGCATCTAGCAGGATGCTGTAGGGCAAACGGTGCTGCAGCAGTGGGAATGAAAGCAAAATTAGGCCTTTGCTGTCAGAGGGGATGAAATAGCAGCAAGAATTTCCTGGCAAACATCTCTTTGCCAGCTTCCTTTTAGGTTTTATTCACTTGATGCATTTCAGTGCATACATTCAGATAATGTTTCCCTGAGAAATGAAGGGCTGTATGCAGTCAGCCAAGCTGCACCTTAATCTCTGTGCCTCGTCAGCAGAAAAAGCCGTGGGTCCTCTGAAGAGTAACTGAGGGCTTCAGGAAGACACTGAGCAGGGAAGCTGTCAAGAGCCAGGTAATAGGATCAATGCGCAGAGAGACTTTGCCTTGCTGAGTCTGTTGGATATCAGTGTGATGGGTGCACAGGAGCTTTGCTGTAGTTTTTGCCTTCTGTAGTGTCTGGCACATCTGCCACTGGGGGCCTGTGATGTCCCTTTAGGTGGCCCAGGATCTGGGCTGAGGTACAAGGTCACTACATGTAGGTGGAGGCAGAAAGAATGGTGCCTCTGGTTTTCAGAGGTGTCTATAGGACAGCACTGCCTGGGTCTCTGCAGGGTTACCTGCACCTGGGAGGGGTGGGATACGTAAAGCAGTGATGCTTCTGCTGCAGGTTCATATTCTCTGCTGTGGAAGGAGCAGCATCTCCATTTCTTTGGTATTTGGAGCTATAATAATAGACGCTGCACTCTGAAAACCAGCCTGTCTGGTATAGTGCATTGATAACTTGACAAATCTATTGACCAGGGAATGGCACAGCAAGAACAGACTCCTCCACACCGACCTTGTGGAACCTCAGTGATACAGAACGTTTGCAGGGCACAGCAAGTTCAATGTGCTACGTGACCTAACCTCACCCTCTCTAATTAGTATTAGACAGATACCAGAGCATCTTTGTAGGGCTGCTCTTGTGTTTGCAGCGTGCTCTGTGAAATCCTTCTGGTTCCGATGGATTCTCTTTCAAGCTGTCTAGAGTGAGCAAATATTTTGAAGCAGGCGCTAATCAAAGACTTAGAGCAGGACTTCCTTCATCATCCAACACCTTCTTTAAATATAGTAAGAAGAAAGCGCTTTATTGCAGTGAATACACTAAGAAGGTGTTCAAAACCTCCGTCACAATAAAGTCGAGGAATTCACTGCCATTAATGCTGCCAGTTCATTTAGTATTTCATTGTTAATGTACTGAAAACCTCTAAGTTGGAGCCTTCGAACTGTGTCGTGGTTGCTGATGTTGCAGTGACAGACAGTACTTTTAAACCAATAAGTCATGTTTCTGCTGCTAGAGCTGGATTGTAAATAACCACCTATGGAATTCAGCAAACTTCTGTAGTTTCAGTGCTACTTCTGCTGGTCTAATCCTATAGAGACACTGCCCGGGAAGAACGCTGGGAGAGTCATTTTTAAATGTCAAAGGGAATAAACTGCTTTAGGGCAGGAACTGGAATGGTAAAATCACCAGAATCGGGGTCAGAAGATAAAATTCCAAACTCCAACCAAAGTTCTGCCTGCTTTAGTTGAAATTCTGTCTTTCAGAGTGCCTTGTAGCATCCAACATCATTGCAAGTTACAAAGTTAAGGATAGTATTTGTATTCGAAACCACAGGGAAATACCAGCCCCCAAAGAAATCAATGGCCATGCTTACACTGTAGGAGCAGTGTAGACACCTGAAGCCCCGGATGGAGTTGTCCAGCTCAAGGATTGATGCTGATGCCCATCTGCACCTTCAGTGTGCTGCAGACCACGGTGGCAGACAAATGGGAAAGAGCTTGACTGTCCCATGAGGAGCTGAATTCCATGGGGTCTGTTCTGCTACCACCTGGTGAGGACCAGGTTGATGGTAGATGGGGGTATCAGTCATAGCCCCCTCTGTTCAAACCCACCTCAGCCATTGTATACTTGCCTTGTGTTTGCTGATGTCTGAATGCTGTCGCTGGATTGAATGTGCTGGGTTTTCTTGCAGCTCTGAAGCCTTTGTGGGTTGATTGCCAAGTTAATGATTGATACCTTAATGCTCCATTTAGGGCCCTTGTGTTCATCGCTCACGGCGCTGGGGAGCACTGCGGCCGCTATGATGACTTGGCTCAGAAGCTGACAGGACTTAACTTGTTTGTTTTTGCCCATGACCACGGTGAGTAGCCTAAACCAGTCCTTGATTTACAGCAACCCAGGACTTAACTGAAGTAAATACCATTAAAGCTGCTCAGCAGCGAGAGAAGAGTCAATTAAATATTTACAGCTAGGCATAAATGAGAACGGGATCATCTGTTGCTTTGTAAAGGGATGAATATTGAGCCTGTGAAAAGCTGTTCCTGTTTACCTTGAGTTTGCCTTGTCCTTGGCGTTGCTGCTGGTGCTATTTTAACCTCTGTACATGATTATTTCTCTTTCGCCTATCCCTTGAGGGATGAAGAGGTGTTGTCCACTGTGGAAGTAGGACTAGGAGCCATTTCTGCTGGATTCACGGTCAATGTCCTAAATGATCCCAGAGGGGAGGCTGACAGCATAGCTTTAACAGACACATATATAAACTCGCTTGAGGTCGTCTGTGTGGCGTAACGCCCATGAGAAAGGAGATGCTGTCAGTAGACCACAGGCAAAATGTAGAGTTACTGAGCTCCAGGACACACAAGCAATTTGTTCAGAGCCACTGTGGGCCTCCAAGAGAATACGGCTGCTTGCTGTGCATGCTTAATGTTGTGCCTTAGTCCCTTGTTCCCAGAGAGGAGAGAAGGATTAAGGTTTTAGAGTAAAGTAACAGTATTTGAAGCAACAAACCTAGAAGGAATGATAAACCATTGTGTTTATCGCATGGATCTGATACAGAGAATGTCTCTTCTGTTGATGGAGAAGGGCCTTTGGGGTGAAGGTTTCTGTCAGGCGTGTTTTATGCTGTGTAATGAGCCAGTTTGTTGCTCTCTTTTTCCTTGAATGTCTTTTTGACTAAAGAAGGATAAATATTTCATGGTTACGTTTCCATAGACTGATGTTGCTGGATTAATTAGTTCACTTAGTACAGCTCTGGTTGCTCAGGCCAGTTAACAACTTCCTTCTCCCACTGAAGCCTAGTTTGGGTTGCAAATCAGTTTGGTTTTCTTCGTCAGCAATGGGGAGAGGGTAAAGAGGAACCCAAAAGCGGAACAATGGAAGGGAACAGTTGTGTTACACAAAGAGCTAATTTAACTGAGCCTAGATTCTCTGTTAGAAAGACAACTAAGAGCATTTAGGCTAAGGAGGTGAGCGATGAGGATAACTTGGTGGAGTACAGGGTACAACCTGAGCTGGATGCCAGCAAGTGCTAAGGGCATAAACACCTCCATTGCCAAATTTGCTTAGAGTGGACTTGGAAGTTTATAGCTTTCCACCATCATTTTCTGTATTCCAAATCTCTCGCTCCCCCTTTTGCATCCCTTCCTTTGGATGATATCAGTTATGCAATTGTGTGAGCAAAATACTTGCTCTGTGGTCCCCATCTCTTACAGTAGTTTGTAGTCCCACAAGCTTGGCGTAGCATTCCTGACCTGGCTGTTTGTTCTGGTTCTGCTATTCTCATGGATAAAATTCCTAATAGAGGCACATTGTCTAGGACATTATGAATGCAGTTCCACAGCGTAGCTAGCGTGATTTCCCAAATGAGTTAGGAAGTTACTAGAGCTGTAGCATGCGTGACTTGACTGATTTATACTGTGTCTGTCCTTCAATCAAAAGAAGGAAAAATCATTTCCATTTATATTACTGAGCCTGTAGGTACTTCTGCCCTGGGATTAAACCCTGCCCAGGGCTCTGCACCATTTCCTGCTATGCCGGCCTCCAGCACAAAGGTTGGCACTACACAGAGTCACAGTATTCACCCGAATTTGCGTCTTAGGATTGCCCCATGTAAGATGTCACTGCCTCGGTTCTCTGTCCATCAGGATTTGTACATTTAATTTGGGGTATTTCATAGTAATCCCCAGACCGCTGGACCTCAGAGATGTGTATCAGACATTATCCACTGCTGTAGTGAAACACTAATTCCAGAAGACCTCTTACATCTAATATTATTCAATTGCTTTGGTTTATATCATTCCCAAGACAGAGAAAAATGGAATTTCGTTGTAATACAGCATTCTTCCTGTGACCTTTTCTATGGTGTTTTTAGTACCCAGGTAACATTTCTGGGTTCACTTGGCATGCAGCTCCACGAGGCAGAGATCCTGCTGCTGGGCTGACTTTGCTGTGCATTGCTGCAAGCTTTGAGTATTCTGAAATGCCATCTCACTTGTTCAATTTCCTTTCTGTAGTACTATTATTTTATTATGGCAGAATTCCGAGGACAGGGAAAAGAGGCAGACAAATACATGTGCTTATTGGCAATCAATTTAGGAAAGCCCTCTTAGAAGGAACACCCGTGGGAGATTCATCAAACCGGAGTGATATTGCAATGCTTCAATCAGTCGCAGGCAGATTGCAGCTCCTTTCGTTATAATGCAGTACTTTTAGGGATCTGTAAAGCTGGGAGCCAAGGAAAATGAGAATAGAGAATGTG
This sequence comes from Forpus xanthops, assembly GCA_032466535.1. NCBI lineage: Eukaryota > Metazoa > Chordata > Aves > Psittaciformes > Psittacidae > Forpus > Forpus xanthops. Next base: position 81,639 of record JASSUY010054756.1, on the reverse strand, counting down.
GCTTTGTTTTCTCATACCAAGCGTTTTCAGCCCATAAAGCACACAATGTTCCGGCTATCCTCATCTCTCTCCCTATAACATCTCATTTGCTGACATCTTATTCTCTATGCTTGCATTCCATGGCCAGAACTCGGAACAACCACAGTTTCACCTTCAGAAGTGCGTGTCAACTAACAGCACTTACATAAACATTTCCAAGATGCGCCACAACAACGGAAGCTGGCACTTCCTAAGGGTTATGTGGCTGGTTTATGTGAAGATGAGGAAGGTGAAATACGGATCCTTAGCCTGGCAGCCGTTTCCAGCCCTTGGATTTACTT